>SJYQ01020095.1:250650-331331 GCA_006410935.1 Redunca redunca
CTATCCATTTTGCACATGGTAATGTATATACATGAGTGCTACTCTCTCAATTCATCCCACCTCCCTTTGAGTAACTCATCTCACCTCTCAATTCATTCCACCCTCCCGTTCCCCCTGCCTCTCATGTCCACAAGTCCATTCGATACGTCTGCATCTCTATTCCTGCCCTCCAAATAGGTTTGTATGGCTTATACTTTAAAATTGGGAAATATTTGCCTCCTATCCATATCCACGTCCTAAAATACCCCACTTCTGGATTGGCCTCGCAGCCACTTTCATACCATCCAGTTGCTCTCGCCCTCTTTGCCTCTATATCCTTCTTCCCCCTGTGGCTACGTGGCCTCCAGGCTACGTGGCTCTCAATTATCTTCTGTTTCCCTGGGTGTCCCCAGTGGATGTCTTCTCTCCCCCAATCCCCACATCACCATGGTCATCCTAAGCAAGGAGAGAAGGAGATAGGTCCTAACAGGTTCCCTCCAAGTAGCATTTCTTCTTTACCCGATGATGAGAAATGAAAGTCTATATCCTACCAACCCTGAGTTACATTATTTTACCTTGGCCTCAGGAGAAAGAGCAATTGGAAATGCGACTTGCTGGCTTCCTCTTCAGTTCAGTTCAGTCGCTCAGTCGCTTTGCGACCCCATGAATCGCAGCACGCCAGGCCTCCCTGTCCATCACCAACTCCCGGAGTTCACTCAGACTCACGTCCATCAGGTCCGTGATGCCATCCAGCCATCTCATCCTCTGTCGTCCCCTTCTCCTCCTGCCCCCAATCCCTCCCAGCATCAGAGTCTTTTCCGATGAGTCAACTCTTTGCATGAGATGGCCAAAGTACTGGAGTTTCAGCTTCAGCATCATTCCTTCCAAAGAAATCCTTAAGGAAATGTTCATGTCCAATTTGATTTGATCCTTACAACCACAATGTGAAATGGGCAACTGTGTCTCCCACATTACTTCAGAGAAATTTAGTCTCCCTCTAAGACGTCTCTTTGAATAACTTCAAGTATACACTTAACCAATCCCTCTTCTGAGACCTCCTGAAAAGCTATTTGAATAGCACTTGTAATATTTTTTATTCCCATCTGTATATATAAAGCCAGCTCTATTCACCCTTCTTCCTACCATAGAAGAAAGGGTTGTTCAATGCATTAAAAAAAAAAAATCTTGCTGTCAGCTGGTCAAGCACACACTTTTCTATAGTTCCTGACCTCCAGTTTGTGGATACATACATTTTTTTCCTTTTTTTTTTTTTTTTTTTGGCCTCGTCCATGGCATATAGGAATGTTGTTCCCTAACCAGGGTTTGAACCCACACCTGCTGCATTGGAAGTGTGGAGTCTTAACAACTGGACCACCAGGGAAATCCCATACATTCTTTATTTTTTTCTTTTTTTATACATACATTCTTTAAGAGCATCAACTTTCTTATCTCTGTTTCTTTCATTAAAATCACAGAGTCATCTAATGATCCCATTGGTTGTTCCTCACTGAGCTTTGTCAAACTTGGGAAAATGACAACTAAACACAGTTTCGTCAGTCTTGGGGGAACAACAACTAAACACTGAACTTTGTCAGTCTTGGGGAAAGAACGACTAAACACTGAGCTTTGTCAGTCTTAGGGAAAGAACTACTAAACACTGAGCTTTGTCAGTTTTGGGGAAATGACAACTAAGTGCCTGGAGCAAGGGGTTGGAGTCAGATGGCAGCAGCTGTCTGAACAGAGGACCAAATGCAGGGTAGAAATTCATTCATATACATGCCACTGGAAGCCAAGTGTTTGCAAATCAGTCTTTCTCTATGACCTATACCATTTGTACTCACTTCTAATCAGAAAACTATTCTTTCATTTTAAAAATAACTTGAATTTTAAAGTTTTATATTAAGTTATAGCCTCTATAGAGTTCATGCTTTCAACCACTTACCAATCAAGAGGATCACTTGAATACACACATCACAACATCACATCACTTTACTAGGGATATATTCTCATGGTTGTTGCAAGAGTGAAACCCATTTTTATCATGAGATCTTTCTGGTGCTTCAGCAAATGGGTATTTGAATTGTAATACAAATCTATTTCATATTTTGTTTTTCTAATCTCCTCTGCAGAGCTTTCCAAGCTGCTCTGCAGATGCTGGGTTAGTTGGAATCTACTGGGCATTTTTTAAGGAGCAGGCTTTAGGTAACTTATTTTCCTTCCCCACAAACCTCTAAGTGATGGAGTTTGCCATGATGTTCCATTTTGGTCGGAGATATTGCTAATGTCTGTCATTCTTCTACTCTCCTCTAATTATGGGGCAATAGGAGAGCTGGAATTCAGTTTCCACTGGTCTTGCATGATCTGATTCCAGCTTGAGCTTCGTCCAGCCCAGCATTTCTCATGATATACTCTGCATATAAGTTAAATAAGCAGGGAGACAATATATAGCCTTGATATACTCCTTTGCCTATTTGGAACCAGTCTGTTGTTCCATGTCCAGTTCTAATTGTTTCTTCTTGACCTGCATACAGATATCTCAGGAGGCAGGTCAGATGGTTTGGTATTCTCATCTCTTTAAGAATTTTCCACTTAAATATCTCTTTAATAATTTCTCTTAAGAATTTGAGTTTGTTCTGTCCACACAGTCAAAGGCTTTGGTGTAGTCAGTAAAGCAGAAGTAGATGTTTCTCTGGAACTCTCTTGCTTTTTTGATGATCCACCAGATGTTGGCAATTTGATCTCTGGTTCCTCTGGTTCCTTTTCTAAATCCAGCTTGAACATCTGGAAGTTCTTTTTTTAACTTTTTTAACTTATATGCAGAGTACATCATGAGAAATGCTGGGCTGGATGAAGCACAAGCTGGAATCAAGACTGCTGGGAGAAATATCAATAACTTTAGCGACATAGATAACACCACTCTTATGGCAGAAAGCAAAGAACTAAAGAGCCTCTTGATAAAAGTGAAAGAGGAGAGTGAGAAAGTTGGCTTAAGTTCAACTTTCAGAAAACTAAGATCATGGCATCTTGGTCACATCACTTCATGGCAAATGGTGACTGCAGCCATGAAACTAAAATACACTTGCTCCTTGGAAGAAAAGTTATGACCAACCTAGATAGCATATTCAAAAGCAGAGACATTACTTTGCCAACAAAGGTCCATCTAGTCAAAGCTGTGATTTTTCCAGTAGTCATGTATGGAAGTGAGAGTTGGACTATAAAGAAAGCTGAGCACTGAAGAAGTGATGCTTTTGAACTGTGGTGTTGGAGAAGACTCTTGAGAGTCCCTTGGACTGCAAAGAGATCCAACCGGTCCATCCTAAAGGAGATCAGTCCTGGGTGTTCATTGGAAGGAATGATGCTGAAGCTGAAACTCCAATATTCTGGCCACCTGATGCAAAGAACTGACTCACTGGAAAAGACCCTGATGCTGGGAAAGATTGAAAGCAGGAGGAGAAGGGGTCAATAGAGGATGAGATGGTTGGATGGCATCACTGACTCGATGGACATGAGTTTGAGTAAGCTCTAGGAGTTGGTGATGGACAGGGAAGCCTGGTGTGCTGCAGTCCATGAAGTTGCAAAGAGTTGGACATGACTGAGCAACTGAACTGAACTGTATGATCTGACACACTGTCATTGTTTCTTTTCCTTTTTTAAAAAAATTACAGGTTATTTTTATTTTTGGCTGTGCTGGGTCATGACTGCTGCACACAGGCTCCCTCTAGTAGCAGCAAGTGGGGACTACTCTTCTTTGTGGTGCGTGGACTTCTCATTGCAGTGGTTCCCTTTGTTGTGGAGCATGGGCTCTAGGCACTTGGATTTCAGTAATTGTGGTCCATGGGCTTAGTTATGCCATAGCATGTGGAATCTCCCAGACCAGAGATCTAACCCATGTCCCCTGCATTGGCAGGAGGATTCTCAACCACTCTCAACCATTCTCAAACATGGACTACCAGAGAAGTCCCTGTTTCTCTTCTTTTATTGCCATCAACAACCCAAAATTGAGCAGTAAAGAGAACCTCTACAGACCTGGGCCAACCAATAAGCCAACCAAGGCATCCTCTGTTATGGAAAAATAATCCACAGGTGAATTTGGGGTTTGTTTGTTTGTTGCCAATTTAGGTTTAACTATATTCAAAACATTAATATGTTTAACTACAACCATTCAACAATGTCTCAGAGACACTGTCCTTATTATAATAGACTCTATTTTCTTTTGCTAATATTTTTTAAAGATAGTTTTAAATGTTATCCTTCATAAGGCACTATTTTATAGTAAGTGTTTCTGAACATATTATTTAAATGCCTAATTTTAAACAAGACATTATCAATGCAATTAAACTTTAAATATTGATATATTTATTTATATGGATTTAACAATTTATCCCCTATGGAAGACTAACCAAGTTTTCAAAAAGACTTTCCTTTTACACAATAGAACAAACTGATATAGTCAGGTGGCACAGTACAGATGATTACATCTTCCCACCATTAATTTGAGAAGCGACCTTGTACATATATGCATTAACATAGCAAGATCTGGATTTTGGATAGCTATTGTCTTATGGAATTTGATTGTCTATAAAAGTAAGCTTAAATTCATGGTTCTGACTCATGTGAAAAATAAAAATAATCACTAAAGGCCAAATTATTTGAAATATAAAGGTAGAACACATCCATGGATAAGGTCAGGATCCTTTGGGGATGGGATGGCAGACTTGTTTAGCAGGTATAGAAGCTTTATAAACACTAAGCGAAGGGTTATGGTGATGATAATTTAAAAATTGACATTAGGAAATGAAAATTCTTACCGCTTAAAGTAACCATTTTTAAAAACACTTTCAGTCTTCTTCCTGTAATTAACACTCTTCCTCATGACCTAAATTGACTGGAGAAGGGGAATTGGGGAAAATAACTGAGATTTCATTATAAATTACAAAATTGCCATTGGGGAAAATAACTGAGATTTCATTATAAATTACAAAATTGCCATTCACTTAACCTCCTCCACTTTTTAGGCAAAGAATAAACCCCATTGTAATGCTGAGAGGAAGAGAGTGAAACGTTTGGCATTTCCATTTCTATCAATAATCATTCTTACGTTCTCACTAAGTTAGCCTGTCAACCAGAGAGGAATTCAATTCTTGTATTCTCCGTGCTGCTTCTTCTTCCCGCGAGGAACGTGACTCAGAGAAAACGGCGACTTGATATTTAACCGATCCCTTTCTGCCTCTTCCTCCTCGTCGTATCTCCCATCCTCGTCGTCATCCTCCGCATCGCTGCTCTGAGGACTGGAGGCCTGAGATCCCGACGGAGAAGGTGGTACCGAGGGCGGCCTGGGATACTTAAACCCTTCTGTCTGCCAAAGCCAAAAATAAGACACGAAACATCAGAACGACTTCTTGATTTTTCAATGAGGTAAACACTTGGCATGTGCATTTAATAAAATCACAGTTGGATATTTTTTGTGGTCTGTTAATTTTTACTTAATTTGACCTGGTACCACCAAGTTCAAGAGAGATTCATTAAATAAATAGCTTCATTTTACTGAGCACTGAAATCTGCCACGTGCTATGTGTATGTGTGAGCATATTTAATCTCCAACCAATCTGTTCCTCCCATTTACAGAAGAAAATTGAGGGTCCAAGAGGGTCCAGATGATTTTCTCAAGGTCATACAGTGAATGGTAGAGCAGAGATTGGTTCCAGAAGACCTGAATATTTTCAGAGCCTCTACAGGCCTGGGCCAACTAACAGGCCAGTCAAGATGTTCACTGCGATCTAAGTGCAACAATTCTCAATTCTGGAAAAAACTAATCCATGGGTGAATGTGGGGTTTTCTTCGGTCAGTTTAGGTTTAACTACATTTAAAACATCATGCTGCAGTCCATGGGGTTGCAAAGAGTCAGACACGACTGAGCGACTGAACTGAACTGAAAACATTAATACGTTTAACCACAATCATTCAGCAATGTCTGAGACATTGTCCTTATTATAATTAAGTAGGATATTTTCTTTTTGCTAATAGTTTTATGATGATTTTTGGGATGATCTGGCTGTGACTGCCCGAGAGCCTTTAATATCTACTGCCATGATACCCTACTGAGATTAAGCAGTCTCTATTTCATCCTTCAGATTTACTCAGTCAAACTGCAGAACACAGGCAGCCTGGATATCCATGGACAGCCACCACTAGAAAGATTCCTGGAAGCTAAGCCACTTTGTTGACCTCAAAATTCCACCAGTTCCATTTATTTCGTTAATGGGCATTTATCACTAGGTTTTAATCAATTGCCCTTCTACCTAAGATGCACTGAGATGACTCATTGGATAAACAGACACTGAGCACCACCTGTAGGACAGACACCCTAATGCCACTGGGGAAACAAAGATGAAAAACATGAGGCTTCATCAATCAGGAAAACAGATGAGGCAGCACTTGTCATTCTGAATTTCAACTATTTTTAGACACTATTATGTCATATATATACAATCACTTCAAGACTCTGTTACTTTACCTGAAAGCAATACAAAACAAGAGAAAATAAAGAGCTGAGCATAGGAGTTCAATATTTATTTAGTTGAATTAGTTGAATAAATGGATGAATATAGCTGAATTATCATTCAGGGCAGTGACCACCTCTAAATAATCTAAGCAAGTCACTCTGAGGACATGGACATGGGAACTGAAACAATCATGGACATGGGAACTGAAATTTATATACTGAGGGATTTATGAAGCCCTTTCATTTTCTCTATTAGCAAATTTTACCTCAGGTTAGCTTTCTAGATCTGGTCCTCAAACACCAAATAAAGGTGAATACAAGGTATTGGGGGAAATTGTTTATGGTAAAAATGACTCCTGATTGAAAAACTACATCTACATTTGGAGTATCTATAAATACTTGACGAAGATCTCTAGCTTTTAGAAATCCTTGAATCTGATGACTCTTATAATTGCTCACAATCCTTGCAGAGACAACAGAAGCTTATCAATGAAGATTTACACGAGATGTTGCCTCTTGTTGGGCGTGGAACTACTAAGCTAAAATAGATCTCAGGATCAACGGCAAGGCTTTCATCTTTTCGCACCTAAGTGTTCACCTGGTGGGGAGGGGACAGGGAAGTTTAGCTCTTGGACCACCGTGTAGACTGCTGTAAGGACTTATTCCACTGAAGAGAAATGTCTGATACTGCTCTACTTAGAGCTGCGTTTCCTTCTATGTGATGACAAGCAGTCGCCTCTAGTCTCATGAATATAAATGTCTAAGGTGACTTTAGAGGAAGACTCCGTGGTGGGCATGGCTGAATGGAACAGAAATGGTCATCTGGTCCAATTTCTTCTATGGTGCTTGAAGTCTCTCTATTATTCTTGCCAAGTCATCAACCAATATTTACACATCTCCTTGGATAGCAAATTCACTTCTGATGAAAGTAGGCCACTTTACTTTTCAACAGCTCTCAAAAGAACAGTTGTCTCAGAGAAGTTTCAGGCACCAAAGCACGAGAGTTTTCATTTGAAGGTGCTTCTCCAGTGACATGAAGTAGCTGATTGCTGATCCTAGGTATAGGCTAACTGAATTGAGGGCTTAGAGATGGTCTGACTTGTCAGTTTCTCTACTTGTTTTGTTGCAACTCTATAAAAAGTATAATAATTTGTGAATTTAGCTACTTTCAAATAAAAGGACTTACTACACATAAACCATTTAGCTTTCAAAACAAATAAACAATACATAAACTATTTACCGTTGGCGGTGATGTGGGTTCCATGTGGAATTTTTCTGGAAAGGCTCTGCTTAATGTCAGGAGCCTGGCATGCTGGTAATACTGTGACAGAAAATCAATCCATGGTTAAAAAAACATTTATAGTTACATATTTATATCTCAGTGGCCAAATTATTATATAAAAATCTTATTCTCCCACTTATAAATATATATATTTTAAAGTAGCAGATTTTAGTCATCCTAAACTTAAGAATCAAAAAACCATGACATTGCTGTGTAATACTGGGAACTCAACCTGGTTCTCTGTGACAACCTAGAGGGATGAGATGGCAGGGTAAGAAGAAGGTCAAGAGGAGCGGATATATGTTTACTTATGGCTGATTCACATTTTATGGCAGAAAGCACCACAACATTCTAAAGCAATTATCCTCCAATTAAAAATAATTTTTAAAATATGGTAATTTATAGGCTTATTATTTTTCAGTGAATAAGTAAATAAATATTACCAAAATTTTGAAGGGAAGACCATCCTTCTAAGTAAATGAACTCTTACTTGAACTCTGAATTGAGCACAAAGGTGATTGAAAACACTGGTTTTATTCTACAGAGAAGCAGTATGGTGTGGAAAAAAAGTTGAAGCAGGAATAATCAGACAAACTGGATTTAAATCGTGCTTCAGATATTAAGAAAGAAACATAACTTTTACGTGCCTTATCATCCTGCTTTCATTATAAGATGAAGATGGTAAAATTAATCTTCTAGGTAATAAGCATAACTGTCAGCATTAGTATGTGTGTATCCTCAGCTGGTGGCTGCATCTGTCATTTGTCAGCCAGAGTTCAGCAGTATACAAGCAGCTACACTATGTGAAGGCAAAGTCAATTTAGTTTTTATTAAATTATCCAGTACTAAGATGTATGAACATCTATCTGAGTATTTATAAACTTACTGCAAAATAGAAATGAGGTATTTCCTGTGCCTGTCATTTGGAGAAACAAGATTATTCCCACTCCCCATTGTAGTTGAGAAATGTGATCATATTGTCTCTTCGAGTGAAACAAAACAGGGACTTTCTTCTTGATGTTTTCCCCATCTTCATGAAACAATATCTGTAATGCATCAAGTTAAGCCCTAGCAATAGAATAATTAGTAAGATCATGGCTAGATCTCTCTGAACTGGCTGTTCGGGTCTCAAACTAAATATGCAGAATTGGAGTTAGGACTTTGCAAACTCACATCAAGTTAAAAGTAGTCAGAGTAAGTACATGAGAACATCAGTGAGATCTTAACAATGATGATAGAGATTGACCTTATAGATGGCAACTCAAATCAGATCTTTTACAGTCCAGGGGGGATTTTTAAAGGGGTCCTCTGTGTAGATCACAGACTTGCTTACTCTGCCTAAGTATCTCCAGTCCAGAAGATCCGAGAGCCTCTCGGTTCGATTCCTTTGAATAATCCTCTGGCGTCGTGACTGTTTGCAAAATCCATAGAGAAACTGAGTCAGTTGATTGCAAGAATCATCAGGTGAGCGGAACCGCCTGTCAACGATGTAAATTCCTGAGGGACACAAACGCCAGAGCACAAGTAAAGGCAAGGCTAACCTTGGAGCATTTCTACTCCTGTTCCTTAGGATCCATCATGGACCACATGCTTATCTGCTCCCTGACTCCCCTCCTGCTTCTGCTTCAACCTTTCCCTCCCAAGACTGTATTCCTCCTGTGATTTCCTTCTCATAGCTCACAACTGTCACTAACACACAGCCAACCAAATGAATGTTGCCATAAAAAACCTGGCACAACAGGGCTACCCCAGATCAGTGGTCATCCTTGGGGCTGGTGGCTAACCAGAGTCTCCAAGGTAAAGACTGAATCTCAGTGCTTTTCAGGTTTCCCAGTATCCCTACTGTGCACCATGGGGGTGAGACTACAGCTGTTACCCAAGGAAAGACAGTGCTGACAATGAGACTCTAAAAGACCAGAGGATCAGCATGTCCAGGCAGAGCATCCGGCCCATTCTAATTTTTCTTGCTGCTAGGCAACATGGACACAGAAATGGTGACACCATCTGCCATCTTAAATGTGAATTTTGATAACTCGGTAGTTGGAACTTACAAACTAATTATGCTGACCAATACACGTACTCTAAAGCAATGGTTATCATAATATCACTTCCAGGTAATAAAAGACCAAATCAATTCAGAAAAATAAAAAGGTGAAAAGGCTAGATTTGTCCAGGTTTAGCACTCCTTTTGGAGAAGGGGTTGGCTACCTACTCCAGTATCTTTACCTGGAGAATCTCATAGACAGAGGAATCTTGTGGGGTATAGTCACTGGGGTCGCAAAGAGTTGGACACAACTGAGCAACTAACACTTTCACACTTTGTAGTTTGACTTTTAGGCAATACATTCAATATTAATATCATCCTTATCTTTTCTATGGACCATATAAGTAATCTACTTTTAATCAACCAAGAAGTATAAATATTAATTGGTGTTTCCCTACTGACTCAGCAGTAAAGAATCTGCCTGAAATGCAAGAGACCCAGGTCTGATCCCTGGATCAGGAAAATCCCCCGGAGGAGGGCATGGGAATCCACTCCAGTATTCTTGCCTTGGAAATCCCATGGACAGAGGAGCCTGGTGGGCTACAGTCCATGGGGTCACAGAGTCCAACACAACGTAGCAACTAAACAACAACAAATAAAACAATCATCATTGGGATAGTGTTAGAGTTGGGCTCTGTAAAGACTCTGTGCTTTGTTTGGTGAGAGATCCCTTCTCTTTGGTTGGGTTCATGATGAAAAGCCTCACCGTATGCAGTGGGGTCAGCCACATGCTCCTGCATGAAACAGCCAAAGCCAGAGAGATTGGTGGTCACACTGGGGATGCCCATCACAGTGCATTCAGCTGCAAGGGGAAAAAGAAAAAAGCTTGGCTTCAGACCAGCAATTATACCCTCTTATACATCCAGAGAAGGAAAAAGCTCCAGTCCTAGTAACAACAATGCTTGTTTTGTGCCAGGCACAGTATTAAGCTCCTTACATGCATGAACAAATTTAATCTTCTTGAGCAGCCTGTGAAGTAATGCTATCACTATCCTCATCTTATAGATGAAGACACTGAGGCCCAGGGAGTTTAAACAGCTTGCCCAGCTTCACAATGCCAGGGAATGTGGTGGAGCTGGGATTTGTAGCCAGGTGCCCAGCCCCAGAGCTGCTCAGAACTGCTACCTTACACTGCCTCTCTCATTCCAGCTGCCTTTCTTTTGCTCTGTTCTAAGCCTGTGTCTCTAAATATATGGCAAGTTTATGCAGTAAGCCAACTCATTGGGAAAAGACCCTGATACTGAGAAAGACTAAGAGCAGGAGGAGAAGCAGATGACAGGAAGAGATGGTAGGATGGCATTACCAACTCAATGGACATGAGTTTGAGCAAGCTCCAGGAGATGGTGAAGAACAGGGAAGCCTGGCATGCTGCAGTCCATGGGGTCGCAAAGAGCTGGGAGATGACTGAGCAACTGAATGACAAAATACATTATGGACAAGACCAGTTCCTCCCCTCATTTTCATCTCTTTTGCCACCAATCTCTTCCACTTTCTCAGGTGCTCAGTGAAACCATGGTTTATTTCAATCCTCCATCACCTTTTCTCCAGAAAAATCTCAGATGTTACCACACTCAAGGATGATTGAATTGTTAACATGAAATTTATATTCAATTATGGAATTTTTCTTCGTTGATTAGTGGGGATAGGTGGATTAAAAAAATTTCCTCATGACCCATGTACTCCTATTCTGCAAGTATTTCCTCTTGGTTTAGCTCCAGAGAGTAGTGGTTTTCAAATTTGAGGGAAGATGGATGAGGAGAAGAAATTGAATCAGGGATTATTGACTCATTTGAGAATGTGATGAAACCCTAGAACTCCTCCCCAGAAAAATTTTGCCTACAACTCTATGAAATTTCACAGATCCTTAGTTTTATTAAATATTCTTTTATACTTTTGGAAGAAAAGTTATGACCGACCTAGATAGCATATTCAAAAGCAGAGACATTACTTTGCCAACAAAGTCCGTCTAGTCAAGGCTAGGGTTTTTCCAGTAGTCATGTATGGATGTGAGAGTTGGACTGTGAAGAAGGCTGAGCACCAAAGAATTGATGCTTTTGAACTGTGGTGTTAGAGAAGACTCTTGAGAGTCCCTTGGACTACAAGGAGATCCAACCAGTCCATTCTGAAGGAGATCAGCCCTGGGATTTCTTTGGAAGGAATGATGCTAAAGCTGAAACTCCAGTACTTTGGCCACCTCATGCAAAGAGTTGACTCATTGGAAAAGACTCTGATGCTGGGAGGGATTGAGGGCAGGAGGAGAAGGGGACGACAGAAGATGAGATTGTTGGATGGCATCATGGACTCGATGGACATGAGTATGAGTGAACTCTGGGAGTTGGTGATGGACAGGGAGGCCTGGCGTGCTGTGATTCACAGGGTCGCAAAGAGTCGGATACGACTGAGCAACTGAACTGAACTGAATACAATTTCAGGCACCTTTGTAAGCACCGTATGTGTCCACTGAATGAAATTAATGAAGTCAGTATTTATCTTCACTGGGTTTTCTCAAAACATAAAACACAGATTTTAATACTTTCCAGAGTGAGAGTTAGCACCACATAAAGCAATTTTTCTAAAAAATTATCTAATATGCTAATACCAAACCTATACCACCAGAGTTTCTGCTATTTCTGTAATTCAAGTTAGGAAAGGAGGGGCCAACTTCTCTTAGTTAATTTAAAACAGAGAAGGATTCATTCACTATTTGGTATGTATTTCTCACCCTCCCGCCCTTTTCATCTACTTATCTTTTATAACACCTTTGCTGGCCTTTATCTTAACAAACTAGATGTAGCTCTTCAGGTTAAGTTTACCTTTGTCCTATAATATGATATTCTGGTGGAAAGTAAGTTAGATAACCTTCTCTTTAACCAGTATAAATAACTTCCCACATTCCCGTTGTGACTCAAGTCTTGGTTTTGTCCTTTTTTGTCCTCCATATTTACAGTTGAAAATTATATTACTTACTAGAAAAAATAGGCGTAAGAAAATTGCCAGTTCATCAAGTGAATTGTTTCAATGTATCTCAATTATTAAAAACAATTTAAGATAACTGTGTGGGCATTTTACAAGTAAGAAAATACTGCCTTCACGGAAGTGGAATTGGTGCCAAAAACAACTTTTAGAACTACAAGAGAGAGAACTGGAGGATTCAGATTAGTAACTTTACTATGTCATGTCTCAAGAATGGTTAATTCTTTATTAATCTTTCCACAAACATTCTAATGGTTTTACAACTGCTAGCAAATTATTCTTGCTGGAGCCTAAGACAATATAAAAGGACCTTTATCAAAAGATGCAGAGCCTTGCCACTCCTATTGTAAAGATTATAGTACCCGATTTATATAGACTTTAAAATTCTACACTTAAATTCTGGGGTCAGAACGTAAAGATTAGAAAAACGTCCCTCATAATTCAGCCTATGACCGCTCTCACCCTAACTGCTGCCGCCCCTTACTTAGACCATGATGACGCTGAGATCCAGAAGGCAGAATGTATTCACTGTAAATAAAAATGTTTTCTGAGCCTTTTATTTTCAGTTATAAATAGGATGATAGCTGTACTGGGAGGAAAATCTCTGGTTACCAAGAAGATGGAAAAGTCATCAATGTCTTCTTTGCACTGGCATTTAAAATAATTGTTTCCTTTTTAATTAGGCATTTCAGTACAAATACAAATTGCTGGCTCCTGATGCCATTGACAAGCAAGTTAGTAGGATACAGAAAAGAAAAAAAGACAGTGGATCTGAGAATCTACCACCTGTGGAAAAAAGGGGGGCGGGCATGTGTAGGGTCTGAATGGAATTACGTCATTGGCATAATGCCTACCACCAAACTGACATGCTATCTTTACCTCTTTTTTTGAGAGACAAGGGTGTGAAGATGACTTTTCACCATACATCTCTTTATACTATTTGTGTCTTTAACCATGTGAATGCATTACATAATTAAAAGATAAATATATCCTGAACTTAAAAAGGGATTCTTCTGAAATAAATTTTGTAACAATTTCAGAAACAATCGTTTCTCATATTAATTTCCTTGTAGTTTCTCCTTCGTATTAATGGATAAGACTGGTGAATATAACTAAAAAGATATATTCTTAATAAAACAGTCTTTTTCGTTGGAATGCAATGAGGCAACAATTCAGATACTAAAATATGCCCAACCACAACCTTGTACACTTATATAAAAGGTTACATATTATGTCCTTAGGCTTCCCAGGTGGCGCTAGTCGTAAAGAACCTGTTTGCCAGTTCAAGAGACACAGGAGAGGTGGGTTTGATCCCTGGGTTGGGAAGATACCCTGAAGGAGGGCACAACAACCCACTCCAGTATTCTTGCCTGGAGAATCCCATGGACAGATGAGCCTGGTGAGCTACAATCCATAGGGTCGCGAAGAGTTAGGCACAACTGAAGTGACTTTAGCACGTACACATGCATTATGTCCTTATGCTTATGTCAGAAGTGACAAAGTGTAAATCTGACCTCTGGGATAGATCCAACCAAAATCACTTTTAAAACAAACAAACAAAACCAGAACCTTAGTAGAAGTGACATATCAACTTGTGTAGAAGAATATTCTAATACAGTTGAAAGCATCTCACAGTCTATACACGTCACATACCTGGAGTATAACCCCAGGGTTCATAGTATGATGGAAAAACTCCCAGATGACAACCTCGGACAAACTCTTCATAATCCATGGGCAGCAAGGGGCTGGTGGAGGACAGGAACTCTGGGTGCAAAATCAACTGAAAGAGGGAAAAAAAAAATCTAATGAGAAAAAAAGAAAAGAAAGAAGAAATTAGAGCAAAAAATCTCAAAGTTTTTTTATTTCAGAATTTCGATACTGTAGAATCCTTGTGTTATAGACTCAGGGGGAAGAAAGAGAGATAAGGAAAAAGGAAAAGGGCTGGGTGTTTTTTTCTCCCCTCTCTATTCTCTGTGACTATCTACTCTGAGGACTGATTTTCCCTTAAGTTCCCAGGCCTAGATGGGAGGATATAGAGTTGTGTTCATTTTTGTTCTCATGCTAAACTCATCCAACCTAGCCATTATTGACAGTGAAGATTTTATTTGCTTTTCTAACTGCTGGCCCTTGTCTTGTTTTTCAATTTATTCCCACCAGGAACAGAAAAGAAGGGAGCTACCCTTCCACGCCAAGTGAAATGGAACTGAGGGCCAGTTGCAAGCTACCGATGCAATGTCCCTGAACTGGAGACAGGAAGAAGAGCAGGACATCCTGATAGGATATTCTCGCCATCTGAGTACAATGGTCAAAAATAACCTCCAGAGCAGAGGTTATAGAAAAATGCAGTAAACAACTAAGATGCAATGAGTTTGAGCATTACCTTTCCTTTTAGCATAATTGATTTTTTTTAAGTTTATGCAATTTGATTTTACACAAGAATTGTGTTTAAAACTGGCCCACAGCATTCCGAACAGTTAGCTATTGGCTCCCGGGCACTGGTATGAGCCTTTTCGTGGACTGCACAGCCTGTGTGTGTGTGCGAAAGTCACTTCCGTTGTGTCCGACTCTTTGCGACCCCATGGACTGTGTAGGCTGCCATGCTCCACTGTCCACGAGATTCTTCAGGCAAGAATACTGAAGTGAGTTGCCATGCCCTCTTCCTGGGGATCTTCCAACCCAGGGATCAAATCTGTATCTCTTACGTCTCCTGTATTAGCAGGAGGGTTTCCACTAGCGCCACCTAGGAAACCCTGCAGCCTTTAATTTTCTGCCAAGGCAGAGACCAGCCTGCAGCTATATATACTTGGACAGCTATGACTAGAACAGCTACTTAGCTGGTAACCTAAATAAATGAGTTCTATTTCTCCTACTTATTAAAATGATGCCTTATGAATTTTAATATAATTATAATATATAAATTATATTACTTCAATACTACAGTACTTTAAAAATCAGATTTTTCTAATTCCTTTATTAGAATTTAATTTTCATAACTTACTTAGCTATGATGGGAGGCTGATAGGTAACCTAAAATTGGTTTGGTGAAAACTTTAATAAAATGGAGAAATAGAATTATATATATATATTTTCATATATAGTATGTTTTATATATTTTTATTTGTTTATATGTAAACATATTTATATATAACTTGAAATAATGTCAAATTTACAGAAAAGTTGCAAGTATAATGTGAAGAGAATTAATATTTTTCCAGATCCATATGAATGTAAATCGCTGACTAGATGCTCATCATCCACAAATACTTAACATGTGTTTCCTACAAACAAGAATATTCTCCCTTAAAAAACTAAAAATAGAGTAACCATGCTGCTGCTGCTAAATCGCTTCAGTCGTGTCCGACTCTTTGCGACCCCATAGACGGCAGCCCACCAGGCTCCCCCGTCCCTGGGATTCTCCAGGCAAGAACACTGGAGTGGGTTGCTATTTCCTTCTCCAGTGCAGGAAAGTGAAAAGTGAAAGTGAAGTCGCTCAGTCATGTCTGACTCTTAGCGACCCCATGGACTGCAGCCCACCAGGCTCCTCCGTCCATGGGAGTTTCCAGGCAAGAGTACTGAAGTGGGGTGCCATTGCCTTCTCCGAGAGTAACCATATGATCTTGCAAGTCCACTGCTGAGTGTGTATCTGGAGAAAACTCTAATTTGAAAAATACCATGCACCCCAGTGTTTACATCAGCACTATTTACAATAGCCAAGACGTGGAAGAAACCTAAATGTCCATTGATAGATAAATGGATAAATATGAAATATTACTCCATAAAAAGTGAAATAATGTCATTTGCAGCAACATGGATGGACCTAAAGATTATCATATTAAGTGAAGTCAGATAAAGACAAATATCATATGATATCACATATGCAGAGAATCTAAAAGATGGTACAAATGACCTTACTTACAAAATAGAAATAGACTCATAACCATAGAAACAAACCTATGGTCACCAAAGGAAACAGTGAGGGAGAGGGGAAGAGAGATAAACTACAAGTCTGGGATTAACATATATACACTACTGTATATAAAATAAGGAAACAGTGAGGTCCTACTGTATAGCACAGGAAATGAGACTCATATCTTATAATACTAATAACTTATAATGGAAAAAACTAAAAAAGAATATATATGTATATATAGCTGAAACACTTTGCTGTATGTTTGAAATTAACAATTGAAATAAGTGTATATTCTTCCAAAGAGATTACTTTGAAGAAAAAAAAACCTAATTTGGGATATACAGCAATAATGATGACAATAGTTGTCTAATACTTTATATATTATAAATCAGTTTCACATATATTTCATTTAATTTTAGCAACATTGTGTGATAAGGAGAGTAGACATTCTGACTGTCCTTATTTTATTTTATTTCTAGTTTTAAAAATAAGGAAACTAAGACTTTGCAAGCATATCTCAATAGGTCCATAAATAGGAGATATATAACACTAAAGAAGAAATGAAATGGTAAAATGTCCAAAACTAGTACCTATAAATGATGGTTTATTCAATCATAAGAGTTACAAATTGGCAAAGAAAATGGATAAAGTATTTTTTTCCACAAAACATAATTTTAATTCCTATTACATGCAAAGTACTGCACTAGGAAAAGAGACCAAGGAGACAGACTCTTGACTGTGTCTATGTCTACAAGCCCGAAGCCCACTGTACTCTGCTGGCAAACAGCAGCAAAGAGGGATTTGAAAGGCATTGTGCCTGCTTTGGCATTTCCAAACTTAGGAAAATTTGTTCTCTTCAAAGCCCATTTGAAACATGAAAACATCATGGCTCATTCGTTTGAATAACAGCACAACTAAAATAAGAACACAGCTGTTCTACATCCTAAAACAGCCAATGGCAGAAGCCCAGGGCAGAGGAAGGGATGTTAGAGGTCAGCCCAAGGTCACAGGGAGGATTAAATGAGATCCTGTGTGCAAAGCCCCCCAGCAGAGCAGCTGGTTCACAGCAAGACCTGGAACAGTCAATATACAACCAAAACTTGTCAGGCTGTATTTATTCTGAGAGGGAAGCAAGGTCCCCAGAAACTAGTTTGCTTTCACAGTGGGCAGCACAGGGTCCAGATCTGAAATCTGTAGCCCAGACTTTTCTCACTATGCCTTAAAACTGAGGCAGGATCAATGACAAATTCAGATTCAAAATTATCTGCAATGCTTCATGAATCAAATGGTCACATTAATATAAAAAACTTGTCAATTCAGTTGAAGAGTTAAGAATCACTCTATAGCTGTCTATAAACATGCAGGTAATCCAATAGATACTTATACTGTCAAACTTTTAAAAGGCACTATTAATAAAATAAAATACCTAATTCTGAATTGACCAAAGTTTATCTCAGTGCTTTGAATGTATATTGTTAGAGCTATTCTTTAGAAAACAAACTTACAGTTAGCAGGAGCTCAGGCCGGGAGGGATAAATTTAGAGATGTAGACTGACACATACACGCTACTATATGAAAAATAGGCTTCCCTGATAGCTCAAATGGTAAACAATCTGTCTGCAATGCAGGAGACCCGGGTTTGATCCCGGGGTCAGGAAGATCCCCTGGAAAAGAGAATGGCAACCTACTCCAGTATTCTTGCCTGGGAAATCCCATGGACAGAAGAGCCTGGAGGGCTACAGTCCACGGGATGGCAAAGAGTTGGACACAACTGAGCAACTGACACTTCCACTTTCATATATAAAATAGATAACAAGTAAGTATCTATAGCACAGGGACTCTACTCAATATTTTGTAATGACCTATATGGGGAAAGAAGTTTTTAAAAAAGAGCTGATATATGTGTATGTATAACTGATTCAGTTTGCTGTACAGCAGAAATAAACACAACACTGTAAATCAACTATACTGCAATAAAAATTTTAAACAGGTAAAAAGAGGCTATTCTTTTATTTCTTTTCTGTGTGTTTGTCTTATATTAAACTGTGACTATCTGAAAATATTCATGAGCTTAACTGCATAAACACGAACTCTTTGAGAAGCCTGCTAAACAGGGTACGTATGATTTATTTAGGGCTTCCTGGTGGCTTAACAGTAGAATCTGCCTGCCAATAGAGGAGACACGGGTTCGTTCCCTGGGTTGGGAAGATTCCTTGCAGAAGGAAATGGCAACCGCTTCACTATTCTTGCCTGGGAAATCCCATGGACAGAGGAGACTAGAGGGCTCTAGTTCATGGGGTGGCAAAGAGTCAGACACGATTGAGGGACTAAACAACAACCTCTTCTTTCCATTTTACTCTCTCTTCCTTGTGTCTGGCTGCACCTCTCTGCCTGCTCTTGCTTTCCACTTCTTTATCCTTCACAGGCATTTCTGTCAATAAGTTTTCATAACTACTGTCTCGGTATCTGCTTTTCAGAGGACAAAAATTGAGAAAACAGATGGGACATGATCACCAACTCAAAAAACCCACAGTGTCTGGAGAAATGGACACACTAAATTAAAATATATAGAATTCAATGTGATAACTCCTATAATTGCAGAAGATACAGACAAGGAAACAATTGTTCTGTCTGGAGTAGGTAAATGTATATTAAGGAAAAGCGTAAGAAAGAGATGACTTCGAGGCTGGATTCCAAAAGAATTGTTCAAATAACAGAAATAAGATTATTTCAGAGGGAAAAAATATCAGCAATTACCTAGAGATATGACAGTGTTTCACACGTTTAGGAAATAAGTTACTTGTCCATTCCTAGGAATTGCTTCACTGTTATCATACCTTTTAAAAAACATCAATCTGTATTTATTGTACGTAATAAGCATCAAGCACAGATAGATCATCAGAGGAAGAGTCAAAATTTTAGATATGGATGTGACAAGAAATCCAATCACACTGGCCTCCAAAATCAAGTCCCCTGGGGGTTCTCAGTCCCTTTGCCGGATCCCCAGGTTGGGAATTCTGTTGTGGGTCCTAGAAATTTCTTAACAGTGCGAGCATTTCTTTAGTATAATTGTTCTGCAGTCTGTGGGTCGTCTGCTCTATGGCTCTATGGTGGAGCTAATGGCAACCTCCTCTAAGAGGGCTTATGCTACACGCTGTGTGACCCAGGTCTGCTGCACCCAGAGCCCCTGCCTCTGCGGCAGGCCACTGCTGACTCATACCCCTCCAGGAGACACTCAAACACTCAAAGGCAGGTCTGGCTCAGTCTCTGTGGGGTCTCTGGGTCCCAATGTGCAGATTTTGTTTGAGCCCTCCAAGTGTCTCTGGTGGGTATGGGGTTTGATTCTAAATGCAATTTCACCCCTCCTACCATTTTGCTGGGGCTTCTCCTTTGCCTTTGGATGTGGAGTATCTTTTTTTGGTGAGATCCAACATTCTTCTGTGGATGGTTGTTCAGCAGTGAGTTGCAATTTTGGAGGTCTTGCAGGAGGAGATGAGCTCATGTCCTTCTACTCCACCATCTTGCTTCCCCCAGAAAAATACCCCCAGGGAATTTGATTTTGGAGGCCAGTGGGATTTGATTACAGCACTTACACAAGACTAAGGAAACAGACTCTTGGAAGGCACAAACAAAACCTTGTGCATATCAGCAGCCAGGAGAAAGGAACAGTGTCCCCACAAGAGACTGAGCCAGACTTGCCTGTGAGTGTCCAGGAGTCTCTGGTGGAGATGTGGGTTGACAGTGGCCTGCTGCAGGGTCAGGGGCACTGAATACAACAGTGCGTGCACAAATCCTTTTGAAGGAGGTTGCCATTATCTTCATTACCCCTACCATAGTTTGGCCTCAGTCAAACAACAGGGAAGGAACACAGCCCCATCCATCAAAAGAAAATTAGAATAAAGATTTACCAAGCATGGCCCCATTCATCAGAACAAGACCCAGATTCCCCCACAGTCAGTCTCTCCCATCAGAAAGCTCCCATAAACCTCTTATCTTTATCCATCAGAGGGCAGACAGAATGAAAACCATAATCACAAAATATTAACCAAACTGATCACATGGACCACAGCCTGTCTAACTCAATGAAACTATGAGCCATGCCATGTAGGGCCACCCAAGACGGACGGATCATAGGGGAGAGTTCTGACAAAAGGTGGTCCACTGGAGAAGGGAATGGCAAACCACTTCAGTATTCTTGCCTGAGAACCTCATGAATACTATGAAAAAGCAAAAAGATAGGACACTGAAAGATGAACTCACCAGTTCTGTAGGTGTCAAATATGCTACTGGAGAAGAGTGGAGAAATAACTCCAGAAAAAAGGAAGAGACAGAGCCAAAGCAAAACCACCCAGCTGTGAATGTGACTGGTGATGGAAGCAAAGTCCAATGCTGTAAAGAAGAATATTGCATAGGAACCTGAATGTTAGGTCCATGAATCAAGGTAAACTGGAAGTGGTCAAACAGGAGATGACAAGAGTGACAACTGACATTTTAGGAATCAGTGAACTAAAATGGACCGGAATGGGTGAATTTAATTCCGATGACCATTATATCTACTCCTGTGGGCAAGAATCCCTTAGAAGCAATAGAGCAGACCTCTTAGTCAACAAAAGAGTCCTAAATGCAGTACTTGGGTGCATTCTCAAAAATGACAGAACTATCTCTGTTCGTTTCCAAGGCAAACCATTCAATATTACAGTAATCCAAGTCTATGCCCCAACCAGTAATGCTGAAGACGTTGAAGTTGAACAGTTCTGTGAAGACCTACAAGATCCTCCAGGACTAACACCAAAAAAAGATGTCCCCTTCATCATAGTGAACTGGAATGCAAAAGTAAGAAGTCAAGAAATACCTGGAGTAACAGGCGATTTTGGCATTGGAGTGCAAAATGAAGCAGGGCAAAGGTGAACAGAGTTTTGCCAAGAGAACACACTGGTCATAGCAAACACCCTCTTCCAACAACACAAGAGACAACTCTACACATGGATATCACCAGATGGTCAACACTGAAATCAGACTGATTATATTCGTTGAGCTGAAGATGCAGAAGCTCTATACTGTCAGCAAAATCAAGGCCAGGAGCTGACTGTGGCTCAGATCATGAACTTCTTATTGCCAAATTCAAACTTAAATTGAAGAAAGTAGGGAAAACCACTAGACCATTCAGATATGACCTAAATCATATCCCTTATGATTATACAGTGGACGTGACAAATAGATTAAAGGGATTAGATTTGATAGACAGAGTGCCTGAAGAACTGTGGACAGAGGTTTGTGACATTGTACAGAAGGCACTGATCAAGACCATCCCCAAGAAAAAGAAATGCAAAAAGGCAAAATGGTTGTCTGAGGAGACCTTACAAATAGCTGAGAAAAGAAGAGAAGCTAAAGGCAAAGGAGAAAAGGAAAGACATACCCATCTGAATGCAGAGTTCCAAAGAATAGCAAGGAGAGATAAGAAAGACTTCTTCAGTGATCAATGCAAAAAAAAAAAGAGGAAAACAATACAATGGGAAAGACTAGAGATCTCTTCAAGAAAATAAGAGATACCAAGGGAATATTTCATGCAAACATAGGCGCAATAAAGGACAAGAATGATATGGACCTAACAGAAACAGGTGATATTAAGAAGAGGGGGCAAGAATGCAGAGAACTATACAAAAAAGATCTTTATGACCCAGATAACCACGTTGGTGTGATCACTCACCTAGAGCCAGACATCCTGGAGTGTGAAGTCATGTGGACCTTAGGGAGCATCACTACAAGCAAAGCTAGGGGAGGTGATGGAATTCCAGTTGAGATATTTCAAATCCTGAAAGATGACGCTGTGAAAGTGCTGCACTCAATATGCCAGCAAATTTGGAAAACTCAGCAGTGGCCACAGGACTGGAAAAGATCAGTTTTCATTCCAATCCCAAAGAAAGGTAATGCCAAAGAATATTCAAACTACCCCACAATTGCACTCATCTCATATGCTAGTATAGTAATGCTCAAAATTCTCCAAGCCAGGCTTCAACAGTACGTGAGCCATGAACTTCCAGATGTTCAAGCTGGTTTTAGAAAAGGCAGAGGAACCAGAGATCAAAAGGTAGAGAGCTCCAGAGAAACATCAACTTCTGCTTTATTGACTATGCCAAAGCCTTTGACTGTGTGGATCACAACAAACTGTGGAAAATTCTTAGAGCTGGGAATACCACATCACCTTACCTGCCTCCTGAGAAATCTGTATGCAGGTCAAGAAGCAACAGTTAGAACTGAACATAGAAAAATGGACTGGTTCCAAATTGAGAAGGGAGTACGTCAAGGCTGTGTATTGTCACCCTGCTTATTTAACTTATATGCAGAGTATATTATGAGAAACGCTGGGCTGGATGAAGCACAAGCTGGAATCAAGACTGCCGGGGTAAATAGCAACAACCTCAGATATGCAGATGACACCACCCTTATGGCAGAAAGTGAAGAGGAACTAAAAAGCCTCTTGATGAAAGTGAAAGAGAAGAGTGGAAAAAGTTGGCTTAAAATTCAGCATTCAAAAAACTAAGATTATGGCATCCTGTCCCATCACTCCATAGTAAATAGATGGAGAAACAATGGAAACAGTGACAGAATTTATTTTGGAGGACTCCAAAATCACTGCAGATGGTGACGGCAGCCATGAAGTTAAAAGACACTTGTTTCTTTGAAAAAAGGCTGTGACCAACCTAGATAGCATGTTAAAAAGTAAACACATTACTTTGCCAACAAAGGCCCATCTAATCTAAGCTATGGTTTTCCAGTAGTCGTTTATGGATATGAGAGTTGGATGATAAGGAAAGCTGAGTACTGAAGAACTGATGCTTTGAACTGTGGTGCTGGAGAAGACTCATGGACTGCAAGGAGATCCAACCAGTCCATCCTAAAGGAAATCAGTCCTGAATGTTCATTGGAGGGACTGATGCTGAAGCTGAAACTCCAATACTTTGGCCACCTGATGCAAAGAACTGACTCATTGGAAAAGACCCTGATGCTGGGAAAGACTGAAGGCAGGAGGAGAAGGGGATGACGGAGGATGAGATGTTTGGATGGCATCACTGACTCAATGGACATGAGTCTGAGCAAACTCCAGGAGATGGTGATGGACAGGGAAGCCTGGTGTGTTGCAGACTATGGGGTCACAAAGAGTTGGACACAACTGAGTGACTGAACTGAACCTTGACATGAAAGGTTCTGAGAAAAACAGAAATCAAAGGGGAAATAACATGCTTTCTTGCTCCCACTATTTTCTTTCCAAGATACAAAAAACTGAGAAGGACCAGTCTGGAGTAAACTCCATGAGAATGATGACAAGTGTGTGTTGACATACTCTGTGGATAGAATCCTGCTGAAAAAATGTAAAGAGTGGTGCAGTCTTGGCAGCAATAGTCCTGCATTTCCAGGGGAAAATGTGCAGCCTGGCTCTTAAATGTGTGCTATGAGTTGAAAATTTGGAAATTCACAAACACAAATGAGAAATTAAAAATCACCCATAATTCTATAGCACAGGGCAATATACACATATATGTGGGTCTATGTGTAGATTGTTTGAAATGAAAGGGTTAACACAATATGGAACATTTTATAGATCATCTAATGCTGTACTATGAGCTCTTTCTACTATTATTAAAATTTTTCCTGCCTTGATTTCTTATATATTTTCCTCTTTCTTTCTTTCCCTAATCTTTCATCTTTTAATCCTATCTTGAGGTTTCCTTGGGTCAATATTTACTTCATTCATTCCACCTAGTCTTCCAATATGTCAAGGTTATCATTCCTTGGCCTCCACTACTGCCCACATGCCAATAGCTCCCCTCACAACTGTCCTTATAAACCCCAGACCTATGTTTTCTAAGTACCTCTTAAGCATCTTAACTTGAATATCCCATATGTAACTCAATCTATGAAAAATTGAACTTCATTTGAGATATGACCCTCAAACCAACTTCTTTTATTTTATTTCATTTTTTTAATATTTATTTGACTGCACTGGGTCTTTAGTTGCAGCACGTGAACTCTTAGTTGTGGTACGTGGGATCTAGTTCCCCGACCCGGGAATAAACCTGGGCCCCCTGCATTGGGAATGCAGTTTCTGAGCCACTGGACCACCAGGGAAGTCCCCAAACCAACTTCTTTTAAAGCTTTTCCTTAGGTTCTAGGAAGTGTGGGTTACATACTGAAGCCTTGCCTTCTGCCTCTTTCTCACTCTGTGCCCACTGGTCACTTAAGCATGGTCTTTTTCTGCAGGCAACCGTTTCTTCCATTGTTCCATCCCCTCCAGAACTTCTGAGAAGGCCTTTGGTAGCGGCCCTTGGTATCTCTCACCTGGATTTTTGCAGTAAGTCCTTAACTTGTCTCCATGACATCCACTGAGGTCATGTCACCTATCTCAATGATTGAGTGCAGGATGAGAAATATATTTAAGAATATATTGTATTTTCCCAAGAGACTTTACAGAGAAGAGTAGAAAAACATTTAAAAACATCAAGAGGGGGTAGAGTCAAGGCAAACTTGTTTTTTCATGTGGAAAAATTTCAGAAATATTTGTAAACAGCAAGAGAAAGAGCTGGTAAGCCTACAATATAGAAAAGGATAAAGAGGGTGCATTTCCTAAGAATGTGGGAGGAAATAAGGTCCCAGAAAAACTCTTACAATCTGAAGGAAAAGAAGTAAGAATGAGTCAAAATCTAGATGTGAGGCAAGTATGAAGGGACTGTGAAGGAATTTAGAATTCATATCATCTGCTAAAGGCAAAAGAAAGAAGGGATGCTGGGACCTTCCTTTCAAAAAAATGGGTAAATTCTTGCGACAACTTGATCTTGAATGCTGGTGGATGGAAGTGAGTAGGAATAAGCTATGATCTGATGACACACTTACCCTTGTCTCCCACACCTAACCCTATGCCTAGAACATAACACACCCTCAGTAAACATCATGGAGATTAAGCTCCATTGCAGCAGAAACCAGGTCTTATTCAACACTGTGCTTCATTACTGGAGAAACTCGAAGAGTCAAAAGAACAAATTAGTCTATAGGAAATTATATAAAACCATCACTAGCCACATTCTCTGAAACTTGAATCTTCTCATACTATGCCCTTAAATTGAACTTTATGAGGAAGAAACAAAGACAATTTATGTTAATCTCTGAGATTCATTCATTAAACAATTCTTAGACCATATGTGTTTCATTAAAAATAAGGCCATTTCCTGATGCTTGTTGACAGTATTTTACAATGAAAATGAAAGCTGCATTACAACTCAAAGCCATAAATAGTCTTCAATTATTTTTAAGAATGATACCAACATAGTCACTTTTTAATTGCTCAAGACAGGAAACAGAATTATTTTCCTTTAGAATTAATTTTCCTTTAGAAGTATCATTTACAATATTTCCGATAGATGTTAAAACAAACAAGGGATGCTTCTAATAAATTCTCAAAAACCTGTCCTCTATGATTTTGAAATGTCCCGCATAAACAACGAGTTGTACCTTGACTCTGTCTGTGCGGCTATTGAAGAGCCCAATACGTCTAATGGTGCTGAGGATGGGGTCGGTGGAATCATCGATCATGTTGTGAGTGGTCACTGGGGGCAAAGACTGCCGCTGAAAGAGCAGAGGGAAGAAAATGTCAGCTCAGGAAAAGAATTACTAAGTGTAACTAATTTCAACAATAGGTCATTGGCAATATGTCATCCAATCTTTATGCCTTTATGGTCTGAGATGCCACTTAATGGATGAGGGGTTGTCTGTGTATTTCATAGGAAGACAACAGATTAAAGAACTTCCTTCTATACTCTGAACACCCAATGCTTTTGTTCACCAGCAGCCACTCTATGGAAAGCCTAGAATTCTTGAAGCCTCCTGAGACTTAACAGTAAGTCCCCAACATACGAACCTTCAAGTTGGGAATTTTCAAAAAGATGCAAAAGCACATTTCCATCAGCATCAGATGTGTGTGAAATTGCAGCTGGCCCTCCATCTCCTATTGCTGGTGGTCCTACAGCTCTACCATCTCCCACCTCTTCTACCTCCTCCAGTCAGTAACGCTTCTTGCCTGTTCATTCGATGCCAGCCCCCAAACGCCAGCTGTTGTTGGACTTTTCAAGGTACTGTATTGTGAGTTTCAAAATGTTTATTTTTTGTGTTTGTTTTTATGTGTTATTTGTGTGAAAAGTATTATTAACCTATTACAGTACTGTACTATATAGCCAATTATATTAGCTGGGTACCTAGACTAACTTCATTAGACTTATGAACAAAATGGTCTTAGGAACATGCTCTCAGAATGTTAGTTCATTCATACGTAGGGGACTGACTGTATTTGGAATAATGCAACTCCAGGTGAGCTACTCTGCTGGTTCCCACTAGGGGCCTGTTCTTCAATGCCCCCCTGTGCATTGCTATACGTGGCTAACACAATTATCTTTTTAACAATTCCACTCCACTGAGAAACATTCACCTTTTCTCTAGATTAACTCCGAAGTCTATGCTTTTTGAAAACTTTAGGCACTTTTTTTGTCATTGCAATATACATAGTTCCAAATGAATTTTTAAAGTAGATATGAAGACAAGTTCCATGAGATTTGTTTATAGGAGCCTTGAAAAACCCCTGGTGAAAGAGAACTCACAAAGGTGTCCTTTAGGTAAATACCTAAGGATGACTTAGGTTTAAAAATTTCCCAAATTAGCCCATTTCAAAAAATTAATATATTGATCTAAATAGACTTTAACAATTATGGGAAGTAATGGGCATTTTTTTCCTTTATTACCTGAGTTGAAAAGATAGCTCTTTTCATAATTGTCAGATCATCTCGATCCAAAATATTGTTCATGTCAGGAATTTCTCCTCTGTGGGGAAAATAGTTTTAAAAATCAAAATAAAACAGCTAGCACTAACCAACTGCTTCCTATGCGTCAAACACCATTTCAAGCAATTTAAAAATAAATGTAAAACATACATAGTTTCCTGATGAAGCTCACAGACAAATTCCAAAGGGCAAGGAAGTTTGATAAAAGAATACCTTTGCTAGCATAAAAGAAAATTGAAATTAATTTTTAAAGCATTACTGTTGATGACCAGGAGGATACTTTCATAATATTTTGCCTACCTTAACAATTATAGGAAGTGAGTACTATGTTCTATAGTGGCCATAACTTTTCCATCTGTAAGTTGATATTTCTAAAAATTATGTATTTATTTTTGGCTGGGTTGGGTCTCCGTTGCTGTGCGGGTTTTTCTCTTAGTTTCAACGAGTGGCGGCTACTCTAATTGCAGGTCATGGGCTTCTCATTGTGGTGAGCTTCTCAATGTATACTAAGTATACATTAGGTAATGTATATTACTTAAGTAAATGTTACTTAACATTAACTAATATGTTCATTAATAAATATATGTTAATATGTCAATATCTATTTTGACTTGAAATCTTCCACGGCTTCAAACTGACATTAACTCTCAGTGAGATTTCCATTGAAGGAGACCCTATCTGCGGGCTTCCTCGATGCCTTAGCAGGTAAAGAAACCGTTTGCAATGCAGGAAACTTGGGTTTGATTCCTGGATTGAGAAGGGAAAATGGCACCCTCCTCCAGTATTCTTGCCTGAAAAATCCCATTTTCAGGACAGAGGAGCCTGGTGGGCTATAGGCCAAAATGTCGCAAAGAGTCAGACATGATTGAGTGACTGAGTTCACACACAAATAACTTACCCACGTATTTAACTATGTTCTCATTTGTACAACTGTCAACAAATACTTGTCAGATGAAGGATTAAACAAAGCCTGCTCATATGATGCAACATATCTTCAGTTCAGTTCAGTCACTCAGTTGTGTCCGACTCTGCAACCCCTGGACTGCAGCACGCCAGGTCTCCCTGTCCATCACCAACTCCCACAGCCTACTCAAACTCATGTCCATTGCGTCAGTGATGTCATCCAACCGTCTCATCCTCTGTCGTCCCCTTCTCCGCCTGCCCTCAATCTTACCCAGCATCAGAGTCTTTTCAAATGAGTCAGCTCTTCCCATCAGGTGGCCAAAGTATTGGAGTTTCAGCTTCAGCGTCAGTCCTTCCAATGAACACCCAGGACTGATTTCCTTTAGGATGGACTGGTTGGATCTCCTTGCAGTCCAAGGGACTCTCAAGAGTCTTCTCCAGCACCACAGTTCAAAAACATCAATTCTTCTGCACTCAGCTTTCTTTATAGTCCAACTCTCACATCCATACACGACTACTGGAAAAACCATAGCCTTGACTAGATGGACCTTTGTTGGCAAAGTAATGTCTCTGCTTTTGAATATGCTGTCTAGGTTGCTCATAACTTTTCTTCCAAGGAGCAAGCATCTTTAATTTCATGGCTGCAGTCACCATCTGCAGTGATTTTGGAGCCCCCCAAAATAAAATCAGCCACTGTTTCCACTGTTTCTCCATCTATTTGCCATGAAGTGATGGAACTGGATGCCATGATCTTAGTTTTCTGAATGTGGAGTTTTAAGCCAACTTTTTCACTCTCCTCTTTCAGTTTCATCAAGAGGCTCCTGGCTCTTCTTTGCTCTCTGCCATAAGTGTTGTGTCATCTGCGTATCTGAGGTTATTGATATTTCTCCTGGCAATCTTGATTTCAGCTTGTGCTTCATCCAGCCTGGTATTTCGCATGATGTACTCTAAGTATAGGTTAAATAAGCAGCATGACGATATACAGCCTTATCATACTCCTTTCCCTATTTGGAACCAGTCTGTTGTTCCATGTCCAGTTTTAACTGTTGCTTCCTAACCTGCATACAGATGTCTCAGGAGACAGGTAAGGTGATCTGCTCTTCCCATCTCTAAGAATTTTTCAGTTTATTGTGATCCACACAGTTAAAGGCTTTGGAGTAGTCAATAAAGGAAAAGTATATGTTTTTCTGCAACTCTTTCACTTTTTCTATGATCCAACAGATGTTGGCAATTTGATCTCTGGTTCCTCTGCCTTTTCTAAAACCAGCTTGAACATCTGGAAGTTCAGGGTTCAGGTACTGTTGAAGCCTGGCTTGGAGAATCTTCAAAGGCTATTAATTCTTTTTTATTTGGAACAAAATTAGTGTAGTGTCTAAATACTTGTCTCAATAGTAAAGCCCTAAATGTTTGAGCAGTTTAGTGTTCCAAGCTCCTACCTTAATAATGCATCATACAGTTTCTTTCCAAACTTTTCCTTCACAGAATATGCAGTGTCCCTGTATGAATAGAAAGATACACAACTCAAACAATGTCACCCTTTTAAGTCTTTCTTTGCCATGATGGTGTTCTGTCAATGCATTCTTTGAAATTGCAGGTCTCTTTTATATAACCTCTTTTGTTCTTTTCTTATTTGCCAGTTTAGCCTGAGTTAACGCCTGTAGAGCTGAGGTAACTGAACTCCCTGACCAGTGTGGGGAGTATAACTTTCTTTGGCTTGATGATAATCAGGAGAAGGTTAGGGGAAGGGAAAGGGAGTGTACGTAGGCATCCATATAATATGAGGAATTTGTTTATGAGAAATGGAATATTTCCTGCCATATCAGTAAACAAGGATGTCACAGTCATCAGCAGTTGCAGTCCCCAGTGTGAGATGGTGAGCCCTAAGGAAACTCAGGAGGGAGAAGAATACCTGCCATCTAGCAGCCATCAGACTGCAGTCACTACCTACTGTGAGTCCCAAGGGAGCTCAGAATGTGAAAAACACGGGATACTAGCTGCAAATAGGTGAGGTTTCTATCAAAGAAATGTTTTCAGTGAGTCCAGACTCCTGCATATTTCCATACAAAGAAAAGCACTAAGTTCCTTAACTGGGGATATCTAATTATTTTAAATTAGCAATAATCTTTTGATGTTCAGACTACCTGCCCTTTTTTGCAAAACTTCTATATAATCTGGCTCCTCTCCTGGCCTCCTCAGGGTTACTTGAGATGCTGTCTCCCGGGCTCAAAGTTCTAAATATTCCCAGCAAAGAAAACATAACTCTCAATTTTTAGGTTGCAACTACTTTTTAAGTCAACATTTATCATTGTTGAGTCTGGCCTACAGGGAAGGGGGGGAGCACGATACTAATTTCATTACTTTGGCATATGTTTTAACATTTCCATAATAAATTTTTAAAAAATCTGACCCATCTTTAAAGATATCTACAAAGGCCTTATCCTTCCACAATAGCTTGTTCCAACATTTTTTTATGAACACAGTTTTATAGACATGACAAAATTTAACAAGGGAGCCCAATGAGAAGAGAACCGAGTAGTATGTAAGCTATTATAATCGTAAGGGGAAAAAATAGTGCAAGGAGATAGATCATAAATCATGCACTTAAAAAAATCCCTTTACACCTATTGCTTGAGAATATTTACAAGATGTGAGGTTACCATAGCTGTTTGCGCACTGCCTGGCCTTTCAGGGTTTCCACATTGAAATTATTTGTCTTGGCAGGCATAATGAAAAACACCACCACGGTGACGTCACTTTTATGCATCTAATGAGGGGTTAGAAAACACAACAGAGTCAGCTATCAAAGAAAAATAAACCATGTGACAGCTGGACCTTAAACTGTGACAAACAGTGCTTTGAAACATCTTGAGAGAATAAGAATACTGATTTATGACTGACAAAGAAATTATACACCACTGTCTTGAAGCTTCTTCAGAAAATTTAAATATGACGTTCAACTAAGATCTGACAATTAACAATTAAAAATCCACAAAGAATAATTTCATCACATCCATCATCTAAAATATACAGCAATTGCTACTGATATCACTGTGGTTTTCTGTGGTTAAAAAATAACATAAAAGATTACACAAATGTTAAAATTCCAGATTGGAAAGTTAATGAGGATTTCGTTTGGGTTTATTCTACGTCTTATAGCTAATTTACATGGATTTGCACAGATTATTAACATTTTCCCTTTAAATGTCTTGATTCTCATGATGTTGCATTTTGCTTTTTTCAACCATAAAGGAACCAGAATTGGGACTCAGAACTTTTGGTGTAGCAGTTACTGTGTTGGGTGCTTTAAACACATAAGTTAACCCAAGCCTAACTCACTTTCCCCATTAATTTCAAAAGAGAGGCACAAGAGTTTTGATTCTTCCTCTGAGCTCCTATAACAGGTTATTGGCAAACCTGGGAGTCAAATTAATGTTTTGTTTTGTTTTTTTTAAACTGGTGTTTTTTGACTCTACAATCTGTTTACTTTTCCTATTCCAAAATATTATTGACCTGAAGTTTCTCAGAAAGAAATGACATGCCAAAGAGCTGTGGGGATGAAAGCGTAAACTTACTTAAAACTGTGAACTGATGCATGCTTTTCTATTCTGAAATGACTGACTCTTGAATGTGGGGCACTATCATCTAATCTGTGGTCTCTGCCCTCTGGGACCTTGTATTCTATTCAACATCTACAGGAACCATAAAGCAGGGAACACCCCAGAAGTAGGCAATGTGCTTCTATTAAAGACTAAATGTACTATATGGAAAGAAAATGTCTTATTTTGATTTCTCCAAGAATTGTAATTATCTTTGATGTCTAGAATAAGAGAAATTCACTTTTTCTTCACATCTAAAAATAAAGTGAATATTTAATAAATATATGGATAAATTAATAATGTCTCTAGACATGCTACATTTTTACATAGCTGTGAGTCCATCTATAAAGCTTGTTAAATAGATACATATCAGAAAATACTGTGAAATAAGATTATTCCAGTTTATTCTTGAATAATCTTTCTGGTCTTCAATCCTATTTTATAAGCGTGGGTGTTTATTAATGTGATTTTAGTAATCTCTTAAAATACTTGGTACAGAGTATGTGCTTAGTCTCTCAGTCATGTTTGATTCTTTGCCACCCTTTGGACTGTAGACTGCTAGGCTCCTCTGTTCATGGGATTTCCCAGGCAAGAATATTGGAGTGGGTTGCCAGTTCCTTCTCCAGGGGAACTTCCTGACCCAGGGATCAAACCTGCAACTCCTGTCTCTCCTGTATTTCAGGCAGATTCTTTACCCTCTGAGCCACCCAGGAATACCTGGGCTAAGACAGTGATAAATCTACGTCCAAGAAATAAAAACTGAATGAGAGAGTTATACAGAGCTCAGGAAATTTTAGATTGCCTCAGTAGCTCAATAAAATTAGACTTCCGCACTGACCTCTTCTATTTTCCTCACGTATTCTATATTTTTCTATGATGGGACAAGAATATAAGCCAATAACTTTCATCAATATCTATGACGCAGTACTTGGCACAGGCTTTATTGCTGGGTTGGTTCAGAACCTATTTTAAGAATACGCCTGCCAATGCAAGAAACACAAGAGACGCGAGTTTGATCCCGGGGTTGGGGAGATCCTCTGGAGAAGGAAAGAGTAACCCACTCCAGTATTCTTGTCTGGAAATCCTATGGACAGAGGAGCCTGGTGGGCTACAGTCCATGGGGTCACAAAGAGTCAGACATGACTGAACATGCATGCACAACAACAGTTCACAACCTATGTTAAGATTCTGAGCAAATCTAACCTATCGAGCAAAAAATCATTCCGCATTTGGGAGTGGGAATCTCCTCTGTGTTTCTGTGTGGTGGGACCTCTCCTAGTTTCATGGTTTGAGGCTTTGGGATCTCAGAGTAGAGGCATGGCTAGTGAGTTGGGAGAGAAATAGAGTTTGTATGTGTGTGTGCCTCATTCTATGAGGGCAACTGCTTGGCTGTCAGTCATGTCACACATGTTTTTCTGAAGGCTTCTGGTTGGAGGGGATGGAAATGGCCAGGGCTGTCTGTGATCAGATGTCTAATACCGCAAAATTTAATACCAAGGCCCAATATTAGGAAGCCTATTAATGCCATGCAACCAAGCCACATCTCCCACTATGGTATTTTTTAAAATTAATTTTTATTGGAGTATAGTTGTTTTACAAACTCACTCCAGTGTTCTTGCCTGGAGAATCCCAGGGACGGGGGAGCCTGGTGGGCTGCTGTCTATGGAGTCACACAGAGTCGGAAACAACTGAAGCAACTTAGCAGCAGCAGTTGCTTTACAATGTTGCGTTAGTTTCTACTGTATAGCAAAGTGAATTAGCCATACATATACAAATATCTTCTCTCTTTTAGACTTCCTTCCCATTCAGGTCACCACAGTGCATTAAATCTATCGATTTTTAAAAGGGCAAGGTTTTGTTTTCTTTACTCTGTTTCCTTGATTTCTCTGTAACTTTCAATTGTTTAGAAACTCTTGGGGGATAGGTGGGAAATAGAATGCTATGTGGTCAGCTTAAAACATGGCACATATATAACATATAAAGGAAGAGAATGTAAAAAATGAATATATACATTTATATATATGTATAACTGAATCAGGGCTTCCCAGGTGGCACTGGTGTAAAGAACCCGCCTGGCAATGCAGGAGACACAAGAGACCTGGGTTGATCCCTGAATCAGGAAGATCCTCTAGAGAAGGGCATGGCAACACACTCCAGTGTTCTTGCCTGGAGAATCCCACAGACTGAGGAGCCTGGTGAGCTACAGTCCACAGGGTCTCAAAGAGTTGGACACGACTGAAGCAACTGAGCATGCATAACTGTATCACTTTGCCATACACCTGAAACTAACACAGCATGTAAATCAACTATATATCAGTAGAATTTTGAAAAAAATTTAAATTAACATAAAATATCCTTTGGGGTGCATTTCCAATAAAATTTTGCTTCTATGATTCTTAAAAAAAAAACCCACCATACTATTATATTGGCTATATACCCAATATAACATGATAAGTTTGTAGCTCTCTTTAAAAAATACCTGACATCCTAGACAAATACACAAGCAAAGAGTGTGGCAATCATATTTATCATTTTAAATATGATAATTGAAAGACCAAAAGCAGTTTTAAAATAAAGCTATCATTTTAAGTCTTCAAAATCATATAGTTTTTTAAAAGCCATTTAAGAAGCCAGGAAGTTTTTTACTTTCCACAGAACAAAGTTCTCTACAAAAGCACTGTTTCGTATTCTAGAGCATTCTTACCCTCAGCAGGAAGTTTAACCTGGATAAGGACTCTAAGAAGATGTCAGCTCCTTTATTTGAAAACTCATACCTCCCAGCAATGAATAGGAACAACGTTTTTTCAAGATCAAAGTCCAGATGACTAAAACAAAACAAAACAGTTTCTAAAGAAAGAGAGCAACAGCAACAAAATGTACACATGAGTTCTGTTAAAGTACAAAGGGGACTGGGAAAAATAAACATTTGCTTTAACAACCCTGTTTTCTCTATACCCCAGACCCCTAACATCACAGGATAATTTTTTTTTTTTAATAAAGAAAAGCATACCCATAGAAATGACCTCGAACAAACTCTTGGATCCTGGCCTTGTACATAGCATGGAGATTTTGAAACTCATGTACAGCTGAAAATTTCTTAACGTTCAAGCCATTTGGAGTAACTACATCTGGAAAAGCAAAGGAAAATCCTCATGGAAAAATCTCTTTTGAGAGAGGGTAGCATTGCAAAAACAACAGTATTTTGCTAGAGAAGACTCTTGAGAGTCCCTTGGGCAGCAAGGAAACCAAACTAATCACTCCTAAAGGAAATCAGCCCTGAATATTAATGGAAAGGACAGATGCTGAAGCTGAAGCTCCAATACTTTGGCCATCTGATGCGAAGAGCCCACTAATTAGAAAAGACCCTGATGGTGGGAAAGATTGAAGACAGGAAGAGAAGGAGGAGGCAGAGGATGAGATGGTTGAATGGCATCACCGACTCGATGGACATGAGTTTGTGCAAGCTTCGGGAGCTGGTAATGGACAGGGAAGCCTAAAGTGCTGCAGTCCATGGGGTCACAAAGAGTTGGACACGACTTAGGAACTGAACAACAACAAGAAGTTAGGTGTCTATTAACATTTCTAGTTTCTGACTATCATACAACTGGAAGTTTATAAAAATCCATAATGAATCGCTGACATAGAAAATTAGGAGGATCTGACTGAGATAGCATTGAGTAATGGGTATTATGTAATAGACCAGTAGCAAAAATAGTCATTAAGAGTTTTCAGTTACTGATCACTTACTATGCATTAGGTACTGCTCTAAATGCCTTGTCATGTAACTCATTTACTCCCTGCAACAACCAGTGGAGCAAGGTGATATTTCAGAGCCAGAAACTGAGACACAGAGTTGTTCCAGAATCTATTCCAGAACACATGGGTAGAGGCCATGCTGTCTGTTTCCACCTGTTTTACCCTTAACTGTGCTGTGTGCTAAACGAACTCCTTTTTTGTTTTAATTTTTATTGGCGTAGAGGGGCTTTACAGTGTTGTGTTAGTTTCTACTGTATGGCAAAGTGAAACAGCTATATGTGTAAGATATATATCCCGTTTTTTGGATTTCTTTCCCATTTAGATCACCACATAGCACTGAGTAGAATGCATGTGATATACAGTTAGTTCTCATTAGTTATCTATTGTATACGTGCATGTGCGCTAAATCACTTCAGTCATGTCTAGCTCTTTGCTACCGAGCGAACACTAGCCTATCAGGCTCCTCTGTCCATGGGATTCTCCAGGCAAGAATACTGGAGTGGTTTGCCATGCCCTCCTCCAGGGCATCTTCCTGACCCAGGGATCAAACCCAGGTCTCTAATGTTTCCTGCACTGGCCAGTGGGTTCTTTACCACTAGGGCCACCTGGGAAGTCCATCTGTTTTATACACAGTAGCATAAATATGTCAATCCCAATCTCTCAGTTCCATCCCCTCCTTTCCCCCTTGGTATCCATATGTTTGTTCTCTATGTCTGTGTTTCTATTTCTCTTTCCTAAATAAAATTATCTATACCAATTTGTTTAGACTCCATATATGTGCATTAATATATGGTATTTGTTTTTCTCTTTCTGACTTCAGTTCAGTCGCTCAGTTGTGTCCGACTCTTTGCGACCCCATGAATCACAGCACGCCAGGCCTCCCTGTCCATCACCATCTCCCAGAGTTCACTCAGACTCACATCCATCGAGTCCGTGATGCCATTCAGCCACCTCATCCTCTGTCATCCCCTTCTCCTCCTGCCCCCAGTCCCTCCCAGCATCAGAGTCTTTTCCAATGAATCAACTCTTTGCATGAGGTGGCCAAAGTACTGGAGTTTCAGCTTTAGCATCATTCCTTCCAAAGAAATCCCAGGGTTGATCTCCTTCAGAATGGACTGGTTGGATCTCCTTGCAGTCCAAGGGACTCTCAAGAGTCTTCTCCAACACCACAGTTCAAAAGCATCAGTTCTTCAGCACTCAGCCTTCTTCTTTCTGACTTACTTCACTCCATATGACAGCCTCTAAGTCCATCCATGTTAAACTACCTCTTGTCATTTTATTTTAGTCAAATGTGTGAAGAGTGTTCTGTCCATAAGGAATATTGGGAAAGTAGCCCTTTATTCCAACACATAACTGATTCTTTCTGCCTAGAAGATTTTGTTGCTTGGGTAGGGAGACATTTTTGGTTTTTCAGAATATTGGTCTATGTCAAGAAAGATAAAGACTGCTCAGAATACATGATGAAAATCACCTACTGAGTTGAATTCATGGGTTATTGTATTTAGAAGCAGCAAAAACAACAGACAGAAGTTAGCAGAGAAACTATTGAACACTAGAAAAGAATATTTGAGAAACCTCAGAATGTGCAATGTCATGCAAATGAGGAATGATAGAGGTATCTGCCACCTTTAATTGCTAAAGAATGTCAAGGAACAAAAAAATTACAGAATTGTGAACCTGGTGATTTTTGAAAAAGCAATTTTAGATCAAGTGTTGGAGGTTGGAAGTTAAAGTTGAAGAGGCTCTAAGTGGAAAAACTATGGATTATTTTTGTAAAATACTTGAGAGCAGGAGGGAAGATGAGATTATGTAGACATCTAAAAGGGTAGTGGTTTTAAGAGAAATTTTTATTTCAGAATAGGAAAAAACAAAGCATTTTTGGAAGCACAGAAAAGGATACTGATGACAGGGGAAAAAAAAGTAAGATCCAAGAAACAAGTGAGCATTTTGAAGCAAACTCCTGCAAGAGACACGAGTGTGAGAAGCAAAGTGGATTCAAGAGAACCTTTGGAAAGAATAAAGAATAGCACAGGATCTTTAGGCTGCCACTATTCAAATAACTTGCTTCCTTTGTAATGCTTTCTCTAGATGTTAAACTGGTATACAAAAGAAAGATTGATTAACTAGAGATAAGACCACAGGAATTAAGCAAGGAAAATGTATTAATCAGGACTGTTTTGTTGCAAGTAAGAGAAATCTGGGCTTCCCTGGTAGCTCAGCTGGTAAAGAAACCGCCTGCAATGCAGGAGACCCTGATTTGATTCCTGGGTTGGGAAGATCCCCTGGAAGAGGGCATGTCAACCCACTCCAGTATTCTTGCTTGGAAAATCCGCAAGGACAGAGGAGCCTGATGGGCTACAGTCCATGGGGTCGCAAAGAGTCAGACATGACAGTGACTAAGCAGCGCAAGCGAAATCTACTAACACTGGTTTAAGTATTACATGGAGGAATTATTAATAGGATGCTGGAGTGTCTGGTGGCAAAGATGTAGCTGGGCCTCAGGAATTAATTTAAACCATGGTCTAAATCACTGTGGAGAATCTAGAGTTCTCTCAGTCTGTTTCTGCTTCTTATTGTACTTCTCTGTAGCTTATCTTTCTTTGCATCTCATGCAACATAGGAAGTGGACACTACCAACAGCTTCCAAGCTTCTATTATACAAGACTATTCAAACAAACTCATCTGTTTAGACTCATTATGAAACCATTCTGATTGAGCCAACTTATACCAGGTATCCACCTCTGGACCAACCAGCTGTGGCCAGGTGACAGGGTCATGTTTTATGAACATACCTCTTGGCATTGCAACCTTGGGATGGGTCTGGGGCTAGTTCCCAGAAAAACTTGTAAGAAAATCTTGGGAGAAGTAAAACAACAGGTTTCTACTAAACAGGACCAATGAGGCAATGTTCTAAGATGTAGGACTGGTGAAGTCTCACACACGTTTCTGATATTTTCCTGACATTCATTTTCTTAAAATAGAAAAGTCAACTCAGCTTGCTTAAACACAGGAAGTCATCATGACCCAGCTCAGAATTAGAGTATTTTAAACATAGACTATTCAACAAGCACAGATTGTACACTATTATGTTTCAGATATAGCCTAGTGTTCAACAAAGCTACTGAAAATGAGAATTCAAATATGTATAAATATTTGAGTAGTGATAGTGCAGTTTTCCGTTATTTTATGCATTTTTGTTCAAAACTATCACAAACTCAGGGATAATAATTACCAGGTTTTCTCTTCAGCATGTGTTCTGCCTCGATTGCTGTAATTTCAGAAACTGTGGTGAAAACATGAGCACAATGGACGGAAGCGCGCTCCATGCAATACCGGTGATAAATCTGCCTTTCCCCAGCCTCTTTGTCTATGTTAAACTGTGAAAACAAAGCAAACACACACACATAGACATTTGCTCACACCAATTCTTCTACATAGGCAAAGCGAAATCACATATTTCTCACACTGTTTTTCCTTACGGCTATGTGGAATTTTATGACCACAGAAAAGAAGTGACAAATTTTTATTAAACCCATCACTGAAATACAAAGCTACTTATGCTTACAAAGAGTGCTCTTTACTTTAAGCTGGGGAGATATGCAAACATATTTGAAGACAGTGTGATATGAACACTGACCTTTTATTGAAACGATAAAGTTATAATATTGATATATAACTATATATTATGATTTTGTTCCTTAAAAACAACTAATAATACCTGATGAATATTATTAGTTGTTTTTATTAATTGCTATATACTATACTCTTAAGTATTTTGAAGTGAAATATTTGATGTGCTTAAAAATTCGCTATGCCTCTGTAATATTTTCTCTTTCACAAACATCAAAGCCTGCTCTTCTCCAGGAATCACGGTGGTTGAGCTTATCACAGATCACTGGTTTGCCCTTATTAGTCTACTATTAGGAAATCTCCCTGACCTCTTGACCTTTCTGAATTCCTTGGTGACTTTATTTTGAATATACATCTTATGTTTACAATTTGACCTTCAGGTTCAATTGACCTTTTTATAGGCAAGCTCTCCTTAGGACCATTCACTGTTTTGCAAATGTTAAGTTTTGTCCAGAAGAACTTTCCTGCACTCAAAATGCCTCTGAGATGGTGGTATAACTTTCTGTTCTCATTATCTGAGTAGTATTAATCATGTATTACAAATAGGCACAAAAATACACTCAGAAAAGTATGCAGTCTATTGCGTAGACTCCTAGAATTTTTTTAAACGGGGGGGGGCGGGTCAATTTTTCAACTTCCTAATGTTCTCGATAGTGAGACAAAACTCTAAAATGCTAAATTGACTTGACTGGCAATATAGACACCAAGGCTGCAAAACTCCTGACTGTATGTTACTCAAATGCCTAACCATGATTTTTTAATTTTAACTTTTTTTACATTCTTTCCTTACTTATTTTTTAAAATTTATTTGATTTTAATTGGAGGGTAATTGCTTTACAATGTTATATTGGTCGCTTGACCACTACTACTGACAGAATGATATGAGAAACTTAGTTACATTAATCTGAACTGATGAAAACCGGAAGAAAGAAGTCAAAACTGAATGACTTTAGGTCATAGAATAGGGCAGTCTTCTAAGATAAGCAAACCCAACTGTTTTATCACCAGGGATCTACATTCCTGTTTTTGGTAACTCTGTCTTAACTGGACCCCCCACAAAACTCCACCTATAACTCACTGCAGAGTTACAGCAGAAATCTGACCTTCATTCATTTGGAGGGTGGAGGAAGTGAGGCTCATAGTACAAGTGGATGCCTAGCATCCCTGTGGGGTACCTGCCACTCAGAGCTGTGTGAGGATCCTGGGGTCCACACAGCATTTCCCAAGCAGCCCAACCTCAGGGCTGCAGTGGCTGTCTTCCAGGCCCCTTTGGATCTTGGGTCTGTTACTTCAAAGTGGACAGACATCTGGCCTGTCCCCGCTACACTCTGCTGCACTCTGAACAAAGTTAAACTTTATGAGCTCTCAGTCCCCTCAGGGGAAGCTGCGTCATGAATATTGATTGGTCAAAAGGGCATTTCTGCCATTTGGATGACAGATGAAAGCTGAAGATCAATACTTCCCATCCTTCAACTTCAAGAGTCGGAAAGAAAGGTGGCGAGGGTGGAAGAGCTAATTACCTTATCAAGGTGGTTGTAAAAATCAATGTTAGCTGCACAGAGATACCGCCCAAGCAGGGTGGCGTGGGTGGTAAAGACTGTAGCAATGGGCAGTTTCCGAGCTCGAGAAAGGATCAGTCCAATCCCGGCTTGCCATTCATGGAACTGGACAATGACGTGTCTCCCATCAGCATGGTCCGTCACCTAGGTCAGACAAGAAGCTTGTAGAAAAGTTCAGGATGAAGTTTGATCTTACTCATAGTCCACAGAAAAAGGAAAGTTGTTATGCTTGTAAATTTTAGTACAATTAAAAGGAATCTAAATATAAACCATGCAGATTTAGCAACTATAAGGGTTTTCTAGAATTTAGCTTTCTGTTCATAAAGCCCATATATGTCTATGGCTTAATCCTCTTTTTCAATATGGATCAGATTTATTTTTGCATTCACAGAGGGGACTCCTAGAATAAATGTACAGTGGGTGATCAATAAATATTCATTGAATGAATGAATGATTAATAGTAATAAAATTTTTGAAGTTTCACTGAGCAGCTGAATCAGCTGGGACAAACCACTTACAATCTTCTTTTTTAGATTAAAAGTAACAACTCCATGTTTTAGGTCAGTCTTACTTGGATTTTCTGNAATATTATTTTTATTATATCTTATTTTGTATATTATTATTTTAAGAATATGGGACTGGGGGAAAAAGAGATTTGCTTAGAATCAAATAGAAATTTAGTAACACACTGAGGACACACATCTAATTCCAGGTCTAACTCTAACACTAGGCAAGGCACCAATTTCTTAGCCTTAAAGTTACTTTGTTTCACTAAAAATAGAGCTGTCATACGATCCAGCAATCCCACTCCTGGGCATATGTCTGGTATAGATGAAAACTCTAATTTGGAAGGATACACACACCCCAGTGTTCATAGCAGCACTATTTACAATACCCAAGACCTGGAAGCAACCTAAATGTCTATCAGCCAATGAATGGAAAAAGACATGGCATACATATACAATGGAATATTACTCAGTCATAAATAGAATGAAATACTGTCATTTGCAACAAAGTAGATGCAGTAGAGATTATCATACTAAGTGAAGTAAATCAGACAGAGATATCATTTATAAGGGAAATTTAAATATAATACACAAATGAATTTGTTTACAAAATGGAAACAGACTCACATAGAAACAAACTTAGAGTTACCAAAAGGTAAACATTGGTGGGTAGGGATAAATTAGGAGTATGGGATTAAGAGATACACAGTACTATATATAAACCTGATAAGCAGTAAAGATTCACAAACTGTATTTTATATCTTACAATAACCTACACACCCTTTATGGCTGTTGGCTTCGTTAGAAAGAAGTTATACTGGTCAAGGGGACACACAGCCAATATACAGCTCTGTGATTTGTTCTTAGAGCACAGGCCCACTTTGCCAGAGATGCTCTTAATTTTTTGATTTTTAAGCAAGGCATAATCATCTTGAGGTAATGCAAGGAATGTGAAGAAATCCTATTGCTATCCTTTCAGGAACTGAGTACAGACTTGGCTCATTTAACAAAGACTGATTTCCAAGGCTCTTATTGTCGTTTTACATCTACAGAATATTTCACTGCTGTGGACTTCTTAGCAACTGCTGAGATCACTTCACCCTTTAGTAAATGATTGAAAGATCTAAGAGCCACTGCAGTCACACAAACGCTCACGCATGAACAAAACCAAATATTTCAAGCCATTTTCTACTCCCCTGATGCTAGAACGCATGTACTTAGTCCATGATGTAGAGTATTTTTTCTTGCATATATACTGAATATTACCTATTTAGCAGGAAATATAATTGAGTGTTTTACCCACATTGTTCTAGTTAAACCTGACATAAGGTAAATATTAATAAGCATGATTATCACCATGTTTCAAAGACTGGTATTCAGTTACAGGGCTTCCCTGGTGGCTCAGACTGTAAAGAATCTGCTTGCAGTGTGTGAGACCTGGGTTCAGTCCCTGGGTTGGGAAGATCCCCTGGAGGAGGGCATGGCAACCCACTCCAGTATTCTTGCCTGGAGAATCCCCATTTAGTTACAAGAAGGCATTTTTCTCAGATTCCTTTGATATGTCAATAAAACAGTTAATAATGGTACCATCTCAAAACTAGCTTAAAAACCAGAGGATCACTGCTGGGTACAGCAATGTGCTTCTCGTCTATCGTGGGACTCTACAGTAAACAGTACCTCTTTCAAGAACCAGGCAGTTAATGACCCAAAGATCAGCATATCGTTGGCTTCCTGGTCATGGTAAGGAATGCCAACGTTGCATGCTTCCCAGAGGTCTCCTTTCCACTTGTCCAGGTTCCAAGCCGAATAGCCAATGTCAAAGAGAACCACGTAAGGACTCCCTTCTATCAGCCATCTTCCAAAGCGCACCTGCCATAGAAAGGACACACAGCCATGGAGTAACATTAGGCAATGCAGGGAAGGAAAGTGTATTTGTATTTAGAAGCTGTACTTGATAGAAACTATTTAGAACTCCAGAGATTACACAAGCCATTAAGAAAACAATAGCGGTAACACGGAGCATCTCATGTTTGAGCCTGAAGAGGAAATGGGCGGGCACCCAATCATCTAGAATCTCCAAGTTCTTGCTTTTCATTAAATTTAGTCATTCAAAAATGAAGTATGTATACCATGTGATCTTTGTTCTTCTGTCTATCATTACCTTCCCATGACCTTGAGCTCATGGTTTTAGGTTGTTTCTCTAGACAAAGGTATATGATTTCTCTTATTCCTCCTAGCAGGAAAAAAAAAAAAAAAGTGACGTTAAGTGTTTCCCAGTATGGTTACTGCAAGAAGTCTTAACTAAATATATTGACCAAGACATATTTTGGGGGCTTCCCAGGCGGTGCTAGTGGTACAGAACCTACCTGCCAGTGCAGGAGACATAAACGCGGGTTCGACCCCTCGATCAGGAAGATCCCCTGGAGGAGGGCATGGCAACCCACTTGAGTATTCTTAACTGGAGAATCCTATGGACAGAGGAGCCTAGAGGGCTATGGTCCATATGGCTGCACAGTCGGACATGTCTGAAGTGACTTCATGCACACAGGCAAGACACATATTCTCTTTAAGATAACTATTCTACTGTATTCTTCAAATTGATTATTTTATTCCAAAATATTTTATCTTGTGGATGTTTTAATGTAGTAGCTGTTTCAAATTTTTCCAATTAAAAACTATATAGTCATTTGTATGTTTAAATTTTAACTTTCCTTTTGGTATCTACCTTACTATAGTAATTTACTCATGTTTTTTATTTTACGTTTCTTCTCCTATTATGTGCAAGGCAATTACATAAATGAATTCAAACCTTTTTTGAAGTTGGCAGAAGCTAAGAGTCTCTCTCAATGGGTATCTAGTCCTCTCTAGTAAACTGAATTTACGTTGCCAGCATTGACCTTATAACTCCTCCCAAGGTGGAATTTTCCAGAGCATGAAAGCCCATTTGATCACCATTCCCTTACTTGGGACTCAGGAATTCATGATGATTTCTTTCTCCCATCCATGCCTTGGTCAACACTGAAAGATCCTCATTACTTGTCAGCTGCATCCATTGCAATTCAGTATTTATCATGGCATAATTTCCTTTTCAGATTTAGTTTTCCTGAGCTCCAAAGAACCTTTCAATAGATTCTTTTGGGACATTCATTGATTTATACATGCATTTAACAGATAGGTACTGGCTGCCTGATATGTGGCATATGATGTAGTGAGCTAAGAGCACAGAGAAGTGTTGAAACTACAGAAAATGTAAGCTAGCTTGTCTTGACTTCCAATGCATTCTTGCTCATGACAAGAAACATCTTTACATCAGAGATCCACTTGGAATCTTGAGTGCAATCAGTTTCATCACGACTTTCATCTCCCTCTTCTTTCACAAGAGCTTCAAATGTGAGGGGCTTCCCTCATAGCTCAGTTGGTAAAGAATCCACCTGCATTGCAGGAGACCCTGGTTTGATTCCTGGGTTGGGAGGGTCCTCTGCAGAAGGGATAAGCTACCCACTCCAGTATTCTTGGACTTCTCTTGTGGTTCAGCTGGTAAAGAATCCTCCTGCAATGTGGGAGACCTGGATTTGATCCCTGGGTTGGGAAGATCCCCTGGAGAAGGAAAAGGCTACCCACTGAAGTATTCTGGCCTGGAGAACTCCATGGACTGTATAGTCCAAGGGGTCGCAAAGAGTCGGACATGATTGAGAGGCTTTCACTTTCACACTTTCAAATGTGAACCCCTTCTAACATCTCACTCATTTCATCCCAACAGTATAACCTGAAACCTTCATTATTCTAATTCTCCACACCATTCTCACTGTGATATGCTTCCAAAGTACCCTCTGGGACTTCAACTTCCCTTTTAAACTAAATGTTCTACACCATAAACCTCCTAGACACCACCACTCCCATCGACATCTCAATGAAAACTCATTTTTCCACTCTAAGAAAGTATATTCCTCAGGTGAATGCGAAGGAAAGTTAAGATTTTTTTATATCATACTGAAACTTTTAAAACCTTCTTCTTTCTTTGCATGTAAAGACATCTCTGAAATTTACATTATCCAAACATGTTACCTTTCCCTATTCTATGAATCTCCTGGGTACTTTTCTACCTTATTCTGGGAAATTTTAAAATCAGGATTGTACCCTACATACTTACCTCATAGCTATTTGACCTTACTGACTTTAAAGAACTTCATGTCCACTGCATGTCAGCCACCCAAGCTCAAGGCTGCAATCTTATCCTTGTCAATACCCAAACTGTTACTCCTCTGAAATGTTTATCCTTCAACAACAACTTCCATACATCTCTCACTGTGTTTTTCTTTCATTTTCCTCTTCAGCATCTCCAGTTTCTAGGATTCTCCTTCTTGTCCTACATCATCACCATTTTTTTTCCTTTCGTCGCTTCCTTTCCTGTCCATTTCAGACCCAACCATCCAGCAACTCAACCATTAATTCAGTCAATTGCACAGTTACCTCCAAGACTTATGCCACCTTGCCCCATTGCGCACCTGCTGAAATTAAACAACGCTGAATCTTCAACTATTTAACTTCTAACACTTTCACTCGGGCTGCTGACTGCGGTAAAGCCCCTCTACATATGAAACCTTCAAGTTGCAAACTTTCAAAGATGCAAACGTGCATTCACATGTCCAATCACATAAATTAGTTCACATGTGTGGCATACATTGCCACATGTGTGCGTCTTCTACAGGTGGTTATGCTTTTGTGTACTTTACTGCACAGTACTATATAGAATACAGTAGTATAGTACTTTATTTCAGGCCCCAGACCCTGTGCCATCATCAGGCATGCATAAAATTGCAGCTCACCTTCCATCTCCTATTGCTGATGAACCTGCAGCTCTACCGTCTCCCACCTCCCTCCTCCAGTCAGTAAATCTTCTTGTCTGTTCACCTGATGCCAGCCCTTGAATGCTAGCTGTGGGACCATACCACTGTACTTTTGAAAGCACTGTACTGTAAGGTTAAAAATGTTTTACTTTTAATGTTCATTTTTCATGTATTGTTTGTGTGAAAAGTATCATAAACTTATTACAAGACAGTGCTATATAGCCAGTTGTGTGGGGAACCTAGGCTAACTTTGGTGAACAAACAATTGAACTTGAGAATGTGCTCTCAAAACAGAACTCATTCATGTGTAGGAGACTGCCGGAGAAAGTCACAGTTGTGTATATTTGTGCCATTAAAAAGTCATGACTATACCGTAAGGAGGGGTTTCTCTGATGGCTCAGTTGGTAAAGAATCTGCCTACAATGCAGGAGACCTGGGTTCAATCCCTGGGTCAGGAAGATCTCCTGGAAATGGAAACCCACTCCAGTATTCTTGCCTGGAGAATCCCACGGACAGAGGAGCCTGGTGGGCTACAGTCCATGAGGTGAATGCGACTAATTAGACATGGCTAATCGACTAACACACACACATACCTTAACGATGTCTGGAAATTCTTTTCCCTATTCCTTAAACACTTTTCCAGAATTTCTTTCTTCACACTCTCTTATATTAATACTTGCCTTCTAATGCTCAGAACTTTATCTTGAGCACTTAAGATCACTCATCTCACAGAGTGAGATGATCTTGAATTCCTCAGTAACTCATTTCTGTTTGCATTTATCCTTTGTTTCCAGTTTGAGCAAAAGGAATGAAGAACAATCCTTTCAGCAGGGCTTTGGATCTCATTTCTTCTCCTGTTCTCAGTGACCTTTCTCTCTTTCATCATCTAGTCCTTCTAAACTTTCAGTTTCTCTCCATCCTCTGGATGCTTCTTTTTGGACTATAAATATGCTCACTCATATTTAAGAAAACAAATTCTCAGAACCATATCACTTGAAATGACTTTTATCTTTCCTCTTCGCAGAAAAACCTCCCAGCCACATTTCTGTATCCTTTATCTCACTACTCATTGATTCCTCAAGCTACTGCAATCTGCCTTAACCCCACTTTCTCCTCTGAAGTTGTCATTAGCAAGATGACCACAAATGACCTGAGTATTACTCAACCCAACTGACTTGTGTTCAATCCTTGGTTGATCCAATTCCTCCTTTGTACTTGAAACTCTCTCCTTCCTTGTCTTGACATCTCTATTTCTATTGAAGTGGCAAAAATTACTGCAAATTTAGTAGCTTAAAATGACACAATTTATTATCTTACAGATTTAGGGGTTATCCCTCTGAAATGGGTCTTATGAGTTAAAACTGACATGTTGGCAGAGGTGCATTTCATCAGCAGTCTCTTGGGGAGAATCTGTCTTCTAGCCTTGCCCAGGTTCCAGAGGTCATGTGCATTCCTTGGCTTGTGGCCCCTTTCCTCCACCTCAAAGCTTTCATCACTTCAATTTCTGCTCACGTTGTCATATCTCCTCTCTGATTCTAATTCTACTGCCTGCCCTTACTAATATCAGGATATTGATGATTACATTGGATCCACCCAGATAATCCGGGATAATCTTCCCATCTCAAGAACCTTAACACTGTCACAACTACAAAGCCCTTCTGGTTCTAACCACTAGCTGAGCTTCTACTTTTGCAGTCCGTGACTTCTTTTCCTGTGGATGTCCTAACACACTGACATCACCCAAGTTTTGGCTCAAAATGTTGCCTCTTAGTCTATAAGCTTCCACTGTATAATGCTATAAACATCCATAATGTCAACTACAGTTTAGATACAACTGACTTTTCCCCAAGCATCTCTATTCTACACCCTCTGCTGAGTTCCAAACCTACTATACTACTAGGTTTTCATGAGGTGTCTCAGACGCACCCTATTTAAAATCAAGTTCATCATCTTTCTCATACACCAACTTCTTTGGCCTAAGAAGATGAGTGGTCTTTTCTCATGAGTTCATGTAAAAGGTGGTGTGTTTCCACAACAGTTTACTAAGACTTGCTGAAGGAACCATCAGACGGTGTCTTTTACCTGGCAGCCATGTTTGTTCATCGCGTCCATGGCTCTTCTAACAGCATCATTCACAGGTTCACACGGTTCCACCTGAGTCTTCATATTATGCTCAAAATATGGACCAATCAGAAAATAGTTGTCTCCCCATTCATCTGCTGTTGTTTTGGCCTTTGTCTGAATCACAGTATAGATGCCACCGACTGTTAAAAAAAAAAGGTCCCGTTACCATTCAGGTTAATAGCTCGTGTTAAGGGATGAAGGGATGGAAACAAGTCTTCAATTTTTCTATGTTCCTTAAGTAAAAATATATTTTTTGCTGTGCCATGCAGCATGTGGGATCTTATTTCCTTGACCAGGGATTGAACCCATGCCCTCTGCATCCCTGCATTGGGAGGGTGGAGTCTCAACCACTGAACCACCAGGAAAGTCCAAGCCAACTTGTTTTTGAAGTATAGTTGATCTACAGTATTGTGTTAGTCCTCATTTTAAAGTTAGCACCTGGAATCAAGTACAAGGATTTATTTAGCTTTGTAAAAGAAAGTTTTTAAGGAATACTATCAAAGAGTTAGTATTTGTTTCAATTCCATGCTGGATACTTTGCCAGAGAGCAACAGACTGGCAGCAGCAAATCACAAATATTTCAAGGAAACCTGAAGACACAATTGGGATAAAGCAGTAGTCAGCTTAAAGCTCTATCTACATGGACGTGTCAAAGGTGGGAGAAACAGCTATTGTCATGGCATGCGCCCTCAGCAGCAGCAATCACCTTTCACCTTTTCTCCTTCAGTGGCCCAAGGGCATAAGATAAGACCAAGTATCAGCTACTCCTCAAATTATGAGCAAATTTGATGGCTCAGTTGATAAAGGGTTTGCTTGCAATGCAGGAGACCTGGGTTCAATCCCTAGGTCGGGAAGATCCCCTGGAGAAGGGAATGGCAACCCACTCCAGTATTCTTGCCTGGAGAATTCCATGGACCAAGGAGCCTGGTGAGCTATAGTTCATAGTTGCAAAGAGCTGGACATGACTGAGTGACTAACACTTTCACTTTTTTTACTTTCTCCCAGAATAAAGAACCACTTCCCTTCTGGGAACTAAGCAAGTACCTTTAGACAAGGGGAAAAACCAGACAGATCTTAAAGGGGGATGCTTGGTCCAACTCACATGACATAAATCCAAGTTTTCATAGAGTACTTCATTTTAGCTCTCTGCCATTGCTGCCACTATTATTAAAACACAAAGCCAAAAAATAGTATACTTTTGGAAAATACGCCTACTGTTATAGCCAGCATGTCTACATCCGGAAAATTATCCTGAGGGGAAAATAAGATATGCGTTTAAGGATATTTGGGTTTCCCATGTGGCTCAGATGGTATAGAATCCACCTGTCAGTACAGGAGATCCAGGTTTGATCCCTGGGTCAGGAAGATCCCCTGGAGGAAGGAATGGCAACCCACCCCAGTTCTTGCCTGGATAATTCCATGGACAGAGGAGCCTGGCAGGCTACAGTCCACAGGGTCGCACAGAGTCAGACATGACTAAAGTGACTTAATATGAGTGCACAAGGATATTTATTAAAGAACTATAAAGGTGAAAAATTGTAACTAGCTTAAATTGAACTAGTTAACTCATTTAACCTCTCTGAGGCTCCATTAGCTCACCTGTTCAAGGGGGATACAATAGTACTGAGTTAGCCAAAAAGTTTGTTCAGATTTGTCCCTGAGATGTTACAGAAAAACCTCAATGCAAAACCTCTTTTTGGCCAACCCAATACTTCACCTGGGGAGAAAGGACAGGTTGGAGCAGCAGGATTAAAAATTATGCCTCATTGAAAAGGTGATATTTAAAGTAAGTACTTAAAAGAGTAAGGAAATCAAGCAAGTTGATTCATGAGGAAGAATTTTTTAGGCAGAGGGAACAGTTAGAGCCAAGGCAGTACTTTTGGAGCAGAGGGTACCAGCAGAGTCATAGGATTCAAAAGGAAGAGTTCAGTGAACAGGTAGGAGGGATGGGGAAGGTCAAGGGGAAGAAGACCCTCAGTAAACTGCACAGGATAATTCTTATGCTAGCTCAGAGCAATCGCCTAGTATGAGAATATGAAAACAGTCTAAATCAGTTTCTTTAGTGGTACTTTCCCCATGAACCATAGGCAAAGGAATGACTCAAGAAATTCCATGTAAAATCCCCCAACCTAATACAGATTCTGGCATTAATCATCAACTCTGCTTCGAAGAACAATTTTGTTACTTGTACATGAAGAAGAAAAAGTCTTATTTTTCATCATGGTTTTTCATAATGTATGTTAGTTCTTCAGCGTATGGAGTTTGATAGCTACTACATCTCTTAAATTTCTTATTTCAATCATTCAGACCATAAGAAATATTTTACTTGTATTATATGACTTACAATGATAGTCATAATTGACAGCCAAAAGGTAGAATTGCCATCTGCAAATTTCTTGAACCACTCAAAACATACTTTTTGATAAGTTGCTTTTTGAGAAGTGAGACACAAAAGGCAAATATAAATACTGCTACATGACAAAACAAGGTTCACTAATTTAGAAACGAGCTAATATAACTTCCAAAATGTAAATATTGTATGTAGTTTTCATATAAGCCTACATAAGTTTATTGTCCTTTGAAACTTGATCTTTAAGAAAAAACTTTTTGACCATACCTAAAAGAAATTGAAATGGCCACTTGAGCAGAGTCTGATAATAAAGATATTATCAATCCCAGCTTCCACTGGCTGATGAATGCAGCATGGGTCACAAGAAAATGATCTGCAAATCTACAAGCAGAGCCTTCCAGACTGGATCAGAACAGATGGGGTTCACATAACCATTCAATGATGAATCTGATTCATGCTAACATCAAGGACACCTATGCACTTCGCCAAATTCCAGAAAAGTTTAGGAACCATCTAAACCATTTGTGAGAAAAAAAAAAATAGACAAACAGTTGGCAAGGGTAACTAAATAGAACTTTTCTCTAAAGTCCGAGTCACGTCTTAGCAACATATTTAAATATATATATTTATATAAGCTTTATTCAAGCCCACTATCAAAATAATTCAAAATCTTCAAATAATTGCTCCTCTTTGTAGACTTACTACTTCCTTCATTTGTATCTAATCCAGGGGAGTATACCTTCAGGTTCTGATGGCATACACTTCTTAAATGTCTTACATTTCTATTCTGGGACATAATTTTTTTTTAATGGTAAACTTTTTAAAAAATTAATTCGTTCATTTGTTTCTGGCCGTGCTGGACTTTTGTTGCTGCCTGCAGGCTTTTTCTAGCTGTGGGGGGCAGGGACCACTCTTCGTTGCTGCGTGTGAGCTTCTCATTGTGGTGGTTTCTCTTGTAGCAGAGCACCGGCTCTAGAGCAAGGCCTCCACAGTTGTGGTCCACCGGCTTAGCTGGCCCGCGGCATGTGGACTCTTCCGGGATTGGGGATTGAACCTGTGTCTGCTGAATTGGCAGGTGGATTCTTAACCACTGCACCGCCAGGGAAGTCCCTTGAACACTCTTTTATTTGCAACTATGTATCTTGACCAGAGATTTTAGAACATCCTTTCTTGTTTGTTAGATTTTGTGTTGCAAATTCAAATACAATTGCGTTAATGCAAACAAAACATTTTTATTTGCAAAGGATATAAGGGAGAAGAGGAATTCTTTATTTCAAAACCAGGTAGGATTAGAGAAGTGAAATGCAAAGATAAACACAATTAATTAACTTGCTACTTCTTTTTCCCATTTGAGGCTTTCAGTTTTGAAATAAAATAGTCCCCAAATAGCCTTAAGAGTGCTTATAAATACTATGACTATATTATTTCAGTCTCTTAGGAACAGAAGCATAAAACTAAGAAAATGTTTTTCATCCCATATTGGTTGAGACCTGATTGTAAATAAATTTTCCCCCATCCCCCAGACTTCTCCCCTTACAGTCTCTCTGTGAGGAGGTGCTCTTACTGCTAATTGTAAAGCTTCATTTCAGGCCCTCTCTGTCCTTCCCAGATTCATATGCCAACTACTCTCCTTAGTTCTCACTCTATTTACCATCTTTAACCCAACTCCCCATCCAGCAGGCTAATTAGAGATGAGTATGATAGCCTAGAAACAGGGTCATTCCTATTTTTAAATTTGGAGTATAGACCAAGGGTTCACCAAAACCTATTTTTTAATGAATTATTGTTTTCCCACAGTGTAGGTCATTGAATTTGGACTGACTCTTCACTTTCAAACATGGACTTTGCATTTTATTGATCTCTACTTTGCTGAAACAACATGGGAGCTATTTCTTGTGTGAGGGCAAAGTAAAGAAAGAAAAGACAAGCTGTCATAAACATATGTGTCAGTGAAGTAGCCAAAAGCTCAAGTCATCATCTAGAAGTACTGCCAACATTGTTAAAAGCAGAACTCCAAGGCAGTATGGAAGGTGGGAGCCAGTCATAAAAAGGATTTTTTGTTGAGTTGCTAAGGCATGGCCAACTTTTTCCTGACCCCATGGATTGTACGTAGCCCACTGAATGCCTCTTTCCATGGGATTTCCCAGGCAAGAGTACTGGAGTGGGTTTCTTTCTCCAGGGGACCTTCCTGACCCAGGGATCGAACCCTCATCTCCTGCATTGACAGGCAGATTCTTTATCAATGAACCACCAGGAAAGTCATAAAAAGGAGATACATATAATAATATATAAGTATGTATATAAAGAGACTCTTCACTATTTTTAAGTGATTAAAAATCAGAGAATTTAGAAGTCTATGATTTCAGTGTGCATTACTACTCATCTGACTCCCATCCAAAGACACAGTTGCAGAAGCAGGGACAGTCATTTCAGAGTTAGACATCATTCTCTGAGGCAGCAGGTCTGGTGGGAAAGAGACTAAATGCTACTGGTGACGATGGTCACCAAATGTCACCAAATGTTTGTGTGCCTGGCAGTCAACTAGGTCTGCAGCTCCAGTCAGAGCAACTGTAGTCCAGGGCAGTGGGAGATGACAGACTTGGAGAAAGCCTACAGGCATGACCTCCCTGATTCTATCCGCAATGGCAGATCTGAATGCTTTATGCAAGAAGGGCTTAGTCATGGCAATCTGAATGAAAGGAAAGTGGGGAGACTAGTGCTCTTCTTGAACCTATGTGTGTGCCAAACCTAGTTCTTACAGAGACTGTGTGTTTCGTGTGGTGTGACTTGGGGTGCCTTTGAGATGACATGGCTGCGCATACCCACAGCAGGCAAAGCAACCTCAACCTCTAATTTCAGTGTTGCCCATGACTATAGTAATCCTGATCCATGTGTTTCTTCCCTTTTCCTGCTTTTGCGTTTAAGAACAGAATCATGCAATTGTTCAAACTGAGAGGTCGTGTGAAAATGAATGATTCAAGGTCGCCATCTTATGAATAAATTTTGTAAGAAATAATAAGCTAGCAGAGTAATTAAGGGCTAGGCACTGTTCTAAGTGATTTACAGTTGGTATTTTCTTTTCGTTTTCACCACATTGTTAAGGAAGATACTATTATTATCTTCTTTTTTTTTTTTTTTTTTTTTTTGAGGTGGGGAAACTGAGACATAGAGGCTGTGAGATGGATCCAATATTAGACATGTAATGATGGAGCTGGGATTCCATTCCAAGCAGTCTGACTCCAGACTTACAAGCCTTAGACAGCAGGATTGTAAGTAGAATTGTTCCTTGGTATCCATAGCAGGTTGGGATTGGGACACAACTCCCTGGCCACCACTCTGGATACCAAAATCCTAGATGCTCAAGTCCTATATATAAAATGGCATAATATTTGCATATAACCTATGCACATCCTCCCATGTACTTTAAATCATCTCTAGGTTACTTGCAAAGGCTAATAGAGTTTTGCCAAGAGAATGCATTGGTCATAACACTCTCTTCTAACAACACAAGAGAAGACTCTACACATGGACATCACCAGATGGTCAACACAGAAATCAGATTGATTATATTCTTTGCAGCCAAAGATTGAGAAGCTCTATACAGAAAGCAAAAACAAGACTGGGAGCTGACTGTGGCTCAGATCATGAACTCCTTATTGCCAAATTCAGACTTAAATTGAAGAAAGTGGAGAAAACCACTAGACAATTCAGGTATGACCTAAATCAAATACTTTATGATTATACAGTGGGAGTGAGAAATGGATTTAAGGGACTAGATCTGATAGACACAGTGCCTGATGAACTATGGAATGAGGTTCATGACATTGTACAGGAAACAAGGATCAAGACCATCCCCAAGAAAAAGAAACGCAAAAAAGCAAAATGGCTGTCTGAGGAAGCCTTACAAATAGCTGTGAAAAGAAGAGAAGCAAAAAGCAAAGGAGAAAAGGAAAGATATAAGCATCTGAATGCAGAGTTCCAAAGAATAGCAAGAAGAGATAAGAAAGCCTTCCTCAGTAATCAATGCAAAGAAATAGAGCAAAACACTAGAATGGGAAAGACTAGAGATCTCTTCAAGAAAAGTAGAGATACCAAGGGAACATTTCATGTAAAGATGGGCTCGATAAAGGACAGAAATGGTATGGACCTAACAGAAGCAGAAGATATCAAGAAGAGGTGGCAAGGATATACAGAAGAACTGTACAAAAAAGATCTTCACGACCCAGATAATCACAGTGGTGTGATCACTCATCTAGAGCCAGACATCCTGGAATATGAAGTCAACTGGGCCTTAGAAAGCATCACTATGAACAAAGCTAGTGGAGGTGATGGAATTCCAGTTGAGCTATTTCAAATCCTGAAAGATGATGCTGTGAAAGTGCTGCACTCAATATGCAAGCAAATTTGGAAAACTCAGCAGTGGCCACAGGACTGGAAGAGGTCAGTTTTCATTCCAATCCCAAAGAAAGGCAATGTCAAAGAATGCTCGAACTATTGCACAACTGCACTCATTTCACACGCTAGTAAAGTAATGCTCAAAATTCTCCAAGCCAGGCTTCAGCAATACGTGAACCGTGAACTTCCAGATGTTCAAGCTGGACTTAGAGAAGGCAGAGGACCCAGAGATAAAATTGCCAACATCTGCTGGATCATCAAAAAAGCAAGAGAGTTCTAGAAAAACCTCTACTTCTACTTTATTGACTATGCCAAAGCCTTTGACTGTGTGGATCACAATAAACTGTGGAAAATTCTGAAAGAGATGGGAATACCAGACCACCTGACCTGCCTCTTGAGAAATCTATATGCAGGTCAGGAAGCAACAGTTAGAACTGGACATGGAACAACAGACTGGTTCCAAATAGGAAAAGGAGTATGTCAAGGCTGTATATTATCACCCTGCTATTTAACTTATATGCAGGGTACATCATGAGAAACGCTGGGCTGGAAGAAGCACAAGCTGGAATCAAGATTGCCGGGAGAAATATCAATAACCTCAGATAGTCAGATGACACCACCCTTATGGCAGAAAGTGAAGAGGAACTAAAAAGTTTCTTGATGAAAGTCAAAGAGGAGAGTGAAAAAGTTGGCTTAAAGCTCAACATTTAGAAAACGAAGATCATGGCATCTGGTCCCATCCTTTCATGGGAAATAGATGGGGAAACAGTGGAAACAGTGTCAGACTTTATTTTTCTGGGCTCCAAAATCACTGCAGATGGTGCTTGCAGCCATGAAATTAAAAGACTCTTACATCTTGCTGGAAAAGTTATGATCAATCTAGATAGTATATTGAAAAGCAGAGATATTACTTTGCCCACAAAAGCCTATCTAGTCAAGGCTATGGTTTTTCCAGTAGTCATGTATGGATGTGAGAGTTGGACTGTGAAGAAGGCTGAGCGCCGAAGAATTGATGCTTTTGACCTGTGGTGTTGGAGAAGACTCTTGAGAGTCCCTTGGATTGCAAAGAGATGCAACCAGTCCATCCTAAAGGAGATCAGTCCTGGGTGTTCATTGGAAGGACTGATGCTGAAGCTGAAACTCCAGTACTTTGGCCACCTCATGTGAAGAGTTGACTCATTGGAAAAGACCCTGATGCTGGGGGGGATTGGGGGCAGGAGAAGGGGACGACAGAGGATGAGATTGCTGGTCGGCATCACTACCTGACACACATGAGTTTGAGTGAACTCTGGGAGATGGTGATGGACAGGAAGGCCTGGTGTGCTGCAATTCACGGGGCACAAAGAATCGGACACGACTGAGTGACTGAACTGAACTGAACTGAGGTTACTTGTAACATCTAACACAATTCAAATGGGGTATGATCAGTCTGCTGATGTGTGTTAAAGTTTTGCTTTTTGGAGCTTTCTGGAATTTTATTTCAACTATTTGTGATCCAGAGTTGGTTCAATCCAGATACGGAACCACGGACACGGAAGGCTGCCTTTAACTCTATGGAGCAATATATTGATGAATCTTTGTAAGTGGTAGTGGGAGGGACAGAAGGAGAAAGTGAGCAGGGTCACACAAGGACAAGAATCTTTAGGTCTTGGAGAGGGTGCAATCATTTCTACTCTGCTTTAGAGAAGGCCCATCTGGAAAACAACACTTAGGGGAAACGGCTTTTTAACTTGTCTCTAAAACTTCTGGTCTTAAAACAAAAAACAAAAAACAAGAAAACCTGGGTTAAGGGAACTTCAGAGCAGTAGTTCTCACACTGATCATAGAGCCCTTTGGAAATATAATGAAATCACTCAGATCTTGACTCTGAAAAAACACATATATATAATGAGCAAGAATTGCTATATATCTTGGCTCTTCTCTTACCACTTTGGAGCTGTCCCTTGGAGCAATCTGACAGGCTGTACCCCAAGCTATAGTCCTCAGAAAGTCCACTTAATAAAACACAATTCTCAGCTTTTAGATTGTGCAATTTTTTTTTCAGCCACCACTGACTTAGGGCTAAAACAAGTTGTTTTTAGTCAGTTTTTAGAAGAAAGCATCTGTTTAGTGACTAAATTTCAGAATGGTTCACACTTATTAAGTTAGCATACATTATTTTTGACAACATTCATTAAACTCTTTTTAATGACTCCAGAAATTCTCAACATGATCATTGGTCCACAGTTTTCGATGATTTAGGCAAGTTTGTACAAAAGAAACAATTGTAGCAGAGAAGTTGAAAGTAAAGCTTATTTCCAGCCTCTGGGCAAAGCCTCCTTCCTAGACCATAGCACAATCTCTTATTGTTATTTTCTTGCTAACCTGTCCCCCAACTAGTTATAGTGCTTTTTGTGGTGTATATTAATATATACAAGCTTCCCTCCTGCCTCAGATGGTAAAGAACTCACCGGCAATGAGAGAGAGCTGGGTTTGTTTCCTGGGTTGGGACGATCCCCTGGAGAAAGAAATGGCAACCCACTCCAGTATTCTTGCCTGGAAAATCCCCACGGACAGAGGAGCCTAGCGGACTACAGTCCTTGGGGTTGCAAAGAGTCAGACATGACTGAGCGACAGCACAGCACAGCATTAATATATGCAATGGAATATTACTCAGCCAGAAAGAAAGAAAGAAATTTTGCCATTTGCAACAAAATGGATGGACTTGGAAGGCATCATGATAAGTGAATTAAGTCAGACAAAAAAAAGACAAATTCTGTACTGTATGATACCACTTATATGTGGAATCTGAAAACTATAACAAACTAGTGAACAAAAAGAAAGGAAGCAGGCTCACAGATAACGAGAACAAATTAGTGGTTACTCGTTGGGGGAGGGAGGGGAAGAGCAGCAATGTAGGGCTAGGGGGAAAAGTTATTGTAGGATTACATGAAATCACATGTGTGAGACTTGAAAATTATAAAGCACGCTAGAATTTAAAGGCTCTTTCATTCAGCAAAAATAAAAATAAAAAAATAAAAGACACATGTCACTCCTTACTGCTTTCCACTATCTAGAACTTCAATGGCTTCCCAATCTTCTTGGTTGGAAATGTAACCCCTTAAGGGTATTAACACACTATACATTTCACAGTCCAGCCCTTGTTGGTGTCTCCCATCTCCTCTCAGGCTCCACTCCTCTTACTCTTTCTGAGCTTCCCTCAGATCCCTGAACAGAGTTCACTTTGTCACTTCTGTATCTCGGTATGTACAGTTCCCACACACTGAACACTGTCTGCTCTTTATCACGGCCTCCTCATCTCTACCCAACAGCTATTTATCCATCAGGAACCAGCTCAAGTGTCTCTCTGTTAAAGGTTTTTCCCAAGCCTCCAATTAGACAAAAACCTCCCCTCCCCAGACTAAAGCACAGGCTGACCTTAGAGATATTACAGGTTCTTATCCAGACCATCCCAATAAAATGAAATTGCAATAAAGCAAATCATGAATTTTTTGGCTTCCCAAGTGCATATGAAAGTTATGTTTATACTATAACATAGCCTATTAAGTATGCAATAGTATTTTGTCTAAAAACATAATGTACCTGCCTTAATGTAAAAATATATTATTGTTAAAAAGGCTACCACCCAACGAGACTTCAGTGAATTATAACCTTTGTTGTAATAGTAATATCAAAAATTGTTGATCACAAATCACCATAACAAATACATTAATAATGAAAAAGTTTGAAATATCATGAGAATTAATAGAATCTGACACAGAGACAAAAAATGATTAAATGCCATTGGAAAAATGGACTTGCTTGATGCAAGATTGCCACAAACATTCAACTTGTCAAAAAAATGCAATATTGGCTAAGCACAATAAAGTAAAACACAATAAAATCAGGTCTGCCTGTACAGTTCTAGAGCACCTTGTCCTCATTCTTACACTCATTACAGTTGACTACAATTGCATGTTTAATGTCTGTAAATTCTGAAAGATTGGGAATCAATTCTGTTTTGTTGAACTCTATGCCCTTCATTTCCCAGTGTCTGATATCCAATAGATAGTTGAAGAATCTTTATTGAATAAGAATGAATGAATGCATAAAAGTAATATATTTCAAGGTTAATTATTAAAGTATAAAAAGTTATTTTGAAGTCTAGAATTAACACCCAATAATTTAACTATGACTCTCTCACTTGTTATATTTTACACATTTCCATTGTTCACAGGCAAAATTCTGTCAGTAAGGAATTTTCCCCTTCTCTAAAAATCTTTTGTTTTCTTGGATATAAGTATATTTTCTTGTTTGCCATGAAACATTTGTAAGATGGCTGGAGCATACATACTATGTACATTTCATCATGAAGAAACTGATGTTCAGGCAGTTTAAGGGATTTTTTTCTAAGTCTCAGAAAACCCTGAGCTTTTTGGATGGCAACTCTTGTGTTCTTATACCTACAGGATATTTCATTAGACAATGACATTTAATTTTTTATTCTTGCATGCTAATAAAAAAGAGAAGTGGATTCAGGAGACCAAAATGCTAGTCCAAACCCTGCTATGTGCTTGACCATTTACTGCATCCTTTTCATCTATGAAGTAGAGAAGTTGGATTCATGATCTTGAAGATGTCTCCTATACTACTATGAACAGCAGGGAAATAAAAACTCAAAGTAAAATTTTCAAAGAAACTATAGTGTCAATGTCTTGTCAGAGATGCACACAATAATTGTCCATTTATATAAAAATGTCATAAAATCAGACTATAATAAATATTGAAGCTATGTTGGAGAAAATATCAACTAGGATAAATCACTCCTCTCGACAAGAAAATTCCCTTTATCTTGCATGGGAAATGAAAGAAAAATAGTATCAAAGGCAGCTTCAGTTCAGTTCAGTCCAGTTGCTCAGTCGTGTCTGACTCTTTGTGACCCCATGAATCGCAGCACGCCAGGCCTCCCTGTCCATCACCAACTCCCGGAGTTCACTCAGACTCACGTCCATCGAGTCCGTGATGCCATCCAGCCATCTCATACTTGGTCGTCCCTTTCTCTCCTCCTGCCCCCAATCCCTCCCAGCATCAGGATCTTTTCCAATGAGTCACCTCTTCGCATGAGGTGGCCAAAGTACTGGAGTTTCAGCTTTAGCATCATTCCTTCCAAAAAACACCCAGGGCTGATCTCCTTCAGAATGGACTGGTTGGATCTCCTTGCAGTCCAAGGGACTCTCAAGAGTCTTCTCCATCACCACAGTTCAAAAGCATCTGTTCTTCAGCACTCAGCCTTCTTCACAATCCAACTCTCACATCCATACATGACCACAGGAAAAACCATAGCCTTGACTAGACGGACCTTAGTCGGCAAAGTAATGTCTCTGCTTTTGAATATGCTATCTAGGTTGATCATAACTTTTCTTCGAAGGAGTAAGCGTCTTTTAATTTCACGGCAGCTTAGAAGTTGAAAAATAAATGTATTCATTCCTTCCTTCAAAAGAAAAAATATCCATTGAGCATTTTCTATGCACCAGGCACTGTTCCAGGCCCTGAGAGCAGCACGCATGTCATCAGGCTAGAAGACTCAGGGCGGGGGATGGGGAACAGTCACCATTGTGTGCCCAGCACCAGGAAACCATACCCTGTGAACATTTGCTAAAAGGAGAGAAAAGGAAAGCAGGGGAAGCATTCTGCTCAGAAGAACCCAAGGGCTTCCCTGTTGGCTCAGTGGCAGAGATTGCAGGAGACATGGGTTCAATCCCTTATCCAGGAAGATCCCACACGCCACGGAGCAACTTGGCCCGTGTACCGCAACTACTGAGCCTCTGCCCTAGAACCCAGGACCCAAAGCTGCTGAGCCCACAGGCCGCAGCTACTGAAGCTTATGCTCCCTAGAGCCTGTGCTCTGGAACAAGAGAAGCTCAAGCACCACGAGAGAGTAGCTTCCGCCCTCTGCAACTAGAGAAAATCCCGCGCAACAGTGAAGATCCAGCACAGCTGAAAGTAGTAAAAAGAAACAAATAAATAACTCTTTAAAAACAAACAAAAAAGAACCCACACAGCACTCTGCTGAACAGATTCCTGGTGCAAAAGAGGCTCCCCACCCCGTTTCTTTTCCACCAATAAGCTATATCCTTGAATGCCTGATTGCTAGGCAGAGAAAATCTCTATTTCAAGTCACAGTCTGGGATTTATGTGTAGTAAAGATGGCTCTGCTCCCAGGAGCTTTGGGCATATTTAAAAATCTTGTGACTGGAAAAAGAACATTAGGAACAAGCTGATTGAAAAACACTTCGCTTTTCCATATTAAGGTTTCTGTCCTCTTGGCCTGTTCCTCAGTAAACTACAGAGAGGAAGACAGTGCTTTGTTCTCTTACATTCATTCTGTGCATTTCTACCTAGGAAGAATTTATTTTTATTTATGAGTTTATGAATTTTATGAATGCATACACGTGAGAATGAACACTGAGCATAAGGTAAAAATCAGAACAGATGCTAAATGTAATTTCTTTGATTTTGAGGTTTTGCTGGTTCTGATTAGCTAAAAGGAAGATGTAATTTTCACATTCATGTATATTTCAGATCCTTTCAATTATTACAATAAACATGTGATAAGTAACAAAACCAAAAAATATAATTTCCCCCAAAATGAATATATAAATCACATCACATATTTTCATTTCAGATCCTTTAAATTCCACACATTATGACTGCCTTCATCCAACAATCATTTGGGCTGGTTTTCCTTGATCTTGAAAAACTCAACCTTCACAACTGTTGCTTTTTCTCTACCAATATTCCCTCAATATTAGTAGTAACAGTCTTGAGACTTTTAAACTAGACATTAGCAATCCACAAGGAATTGTTTTTTAAGAATTTTACAGGTACCTTTATCATTAAAAAATTTTAGGTCACAGTTCTCTGCCTTGCCTTCTTTAAGCCAGCATAAAAGAGGTTATATCTTACTAGAAAATTATTCTAATTTTGTTAATTTGATTTCCTTTATCTTATAATTTCTATGTTTATATAGAATTGAAGAAAAAACTACATGCATTCTTCTTAATAGGAGGTCAATATTATACCTTCAGAACTTTTTTTAAGTTAAAACTTTAATTCCAAGCTAATCTTGAATTATTAGAAATGTTATTAAATATTTCACATACTTGCTAACAGAGCACATGTATATTTCAGATCCTTTCAACAAGGGTTGAAATGTCTAATTAGTCCAGATCAGGCACAATTCTTCCTAAAATAAACTACAAAACTGAACTTTGTTCCTGAAAAAAATAATCATGAAACCCAAAGAGTAAATATTAATTCAATATTTCTGTTTTGTCATAACATGAATTTGTAATTTTAATTTAAATGTGCATTCCCTGACCAAGACTAATATTTTCAGTTGTCTTTCCCTTCAACACGTAGACCAGTGTACGTTTCCATTGCCTGTTGAAATAGACAAGGTTAAACCTCGTCTAAACCTGTATTAGGTTTGAATACTTTCTTCACTCACAAGGGCAGTTCATTCTCACTAGAGTGCGTTCTGTGAATTCCTCATCTACATTCTTCAGTGATCTGGCAAATAGATGCCTCAGGGGCAGTACAAACCTTTATTGGTCACTTCCCAAGAGACTTCAAAGAGCAGTAAATTCTCCACAGGAAGTCCGGCTTCCCACCGAGGCAGCCCACCTAGGGATGTCACAGATAGCGATCGACCCCGAAGCATTCTTCCTCCAGTTCTCCGGCACTTTTGGTCTCCCTTTCGGTGAACTGTTACCCCAGGGGTGATGCGTGTTAGGGACGCAGAGGTTCAGAGCTGGGAGGTGGCCGACTTTGGTGACTTCTCATATGACGTACACCAGCAGAAATAAATCTCGTGGACTTCCCAGAGAATTCCCAATGGAAGGCAGAATTCTCAGCTCCTTTTACACTCTTTCTGGGGAGGTCCAGTGAGGACACTATCTCTGATCGATATCTACCCAAATAACCCAGAGCAATCACAAGCAAAACCCACTAGCTTAGGGCTCAGGTAAACACTCTTACGATAACAGAATCTTTACAGGCTCATCCTGACGCTAGCGCGGCCCTTTAACCCTTGTCCTCTAGAACAAACTCCTAGACTCACACAGTCACTGGTACTTATTTCATCACCTTCAAAGTGATCCAAGAATAGCAATTCCACTTATAAAGTATGCAGATCATTGTAAGTTACATATAGAATTGACTGGGACATGTTTCTAAGCTTCAAATCTCTTTAGATTTCCTAAGTGTTATTTTTTCTTTTGATTCCCATTTTTAGATCAATGAAAACATTATTTCTAGTTGTTTTATTCCCCATTGACAAATTGAATTTTGATGATAAACATTGATCTTGGTTCCCCTTTCCTTGATTACTTTTCTTAAAAATTTCCTTATGGAAAAGTATAAATACTAGGATGTCTTTAGGTATAGTATACAAAGAATGTAACTTTGATCAATTTTAATGAGGTTGTAGAAATTAATTTCAGTCAATTTACCTCAAATATTATCAAATTGATAAAGAATAATTCAATGGATAGGAAAGATTGGAATAAATGTAAACAAAATTCTTACAATGGTTTTCTTTAGGTGGTAGTACTGACAATTAATATTTGGNAAATTAATTTCAGTCAATTTACCTCAAATATTATCAAGAATAATTCAATGGATAGGAAAAATTGGAATAAATGTAAACAAAATTCTTACAATGGTTTTCTTTAGGTGGTAGTACTGACAATTAATATTTGGGTGATCTTTTCTGTTTACTGTTATCCTACAAATTTCCTGCAATAAACACACGTACATATACTCATACCATACACAGAACAAGGAAAGAATTTTTGAAAGTACAATCAGATCACCTCCTGATTATTTCACTCTCACTCTCATTACTTTGGATTTTTTAAATTCCTCGCTGTTGGTTTTCACCTGGGGCTTTGCTTCAAATGCCAACACTCTCAACAACGCTTCATTTCCTAACGATCCCTCAAAGTAAACTAACCCTTGTAAATACTAACCCAAAGTAATATAACCCTTGAACCTATTATTCCTGACATGAGGACACACTTTGTCAATTCTTTGCTTTTTAGCCGTGAATGTCTTTTTCAAAATTGTTCCCGAAGTCAACAGAAGTGAAATAAATGAACCATATTTTCCCACCGAGGCAGCCCACCTAGGGATGTCACAGACAGCGACTGACCTCGAAGCACTCTTCCTTCAGTTCTCTGGAACTTTTGGTCCCTCTTTCGGTGAACTGTAATCCTACGATTGGTGCGTGTTAGGGATGCAGGGGTTCAGAGCTGGTAGATAACAGGCGATGGAAGATTCTCATATGAGGTAAACCAGCAGAAATAAATCTCATGGACTTCCCCGAGAATTCCAAATGGAAGGCAGAATTCTCAGCTCCTTTTACACTCTTTCAGGAAAAAAAAAAAAATATATATATATATATATTCCATGGACATACTTCCATGGAAATATGTCCATGGAAAATACCTTTATCAATCCACGTTTATCTGGATGAATTTGCTGTCCTTCAGATATATATGAAAAGAATGCAGTCATTTATGCAATAAGATTTAGAAGAGAATCAGAGAAAGTTCTCTGTTTCTCATATTCCTGAATACTCCCCTTTAAGATTTGTGCTAAAAGGACAAACTGATTAATTGGGAGCTAAAAGAGAACAGGTATCTAGACAGAAAGGGAGATGGGATTTCTCCAAGATGGGAGAAAGACTCTCAACAGTTCCTGAGCTCTAATTTTACACTCACACCAACATTTTATCATTCAGTAAAAAGAGGTGATATACACCTTAATATCTAAAAACCAAACAACCCAATCAAAAAAATGGGTGGAAGACCTACACAGACATTTCTCCAAAGAAGATATACAGACAGCCAACAGGTACATGAAAGGATGTATATGTGTGCTAAGTCTGTTCAGTCATTTCCGACTCTTTGCCATCCCGTGGACTGTAGCCCACCAGGCTCCCATGTCCATGGGATCCTCCAGGCAAGAATACTGGAGGGGGTTACCATGACCTCCTCCAGAGGATCCTCCCCTCACAGGAATTAAACCCATGTCTCCTGCGGCTCCTGTATTGCAGGTGGATTCTTTACTGCTGAGCCACTGGGGAAGCCCTACATGAAAGGATGCTCAGTCGATAATTACTAGAGAAATGCAAATCAGGACTACAATGAGGTATCATCTCACACCAAGCAGAATGTCCATCACTTAAAAAGTCTACAGATAAATGCTGGAGAGGGTGTGGGAAAAAGGCAACACTCCCACACTGTTGGTGGGAATGTAGATTGGCACAGCCTCTATGCAGAACAGTATGGAGATTCCTTAAAAAGTTAAAAATTGTTACCACAATTCTATAATTCCACTCCTCGGCATATACCTGGAGAAAACTCTGATTCAAAAAGGTGACGTGAATCACTTTGCTGTTCACCTGAAACTAACACAACATTGTAAATTACCTATTCTTCAAGGACTTCCCGGGTGGTCGTACTCTGTGCTTCCACTGCAGGGGGCTGGGGTTTGATCCCTGGTCAGTGAAGTGAGGGCTTTCCAGTGGCTCAGTGGTAAAGAATCCGCCTGCCAATGCAGGGGACGTGTGTTCAATCCCTGGGTCAGGAAGAACCCCTGGAGAAGGAAATGGCAACCCACTTCAGTATTCTTGCCTAGGAAATCCCATAGAGAGAGGAGCCTTGTGGGCTACAGTCTATGGGGTCACAAAAGAGTCGGACATGACTTAGTAACTAAACAATACCAGGGAAGTAAGATCTTGCAGCTACGTGTAGCGTGGCCAAAAAACCCCAAAAAACAAAAAACTATACATTCAATTAAAAAGAGTTTAAACAAATAAGAACTCTGAACAATAAGGCTCAGGTGGGCTTCCCTAGTGACAATATTCCATGTGTTGCACACAGATCCCAGGAAAATAGCAAGTACAAAATTCCATGGGAAGAGGACAATGGGAGCTCCATATTTATTAACAGTACTTTCCCTAGACTCTGCTTTATGCTGTTCTCTTGCTTAATTTTAATCTCTGTGTTTTCCCTGTAATAAACCATAACTGTGAGGATAACCAAAAAGAGAGAGGTCAGAGGGAAATTAAGAGGGAAAAAAAAGGATTCTTAGCTGGATTCCTTGGTAAGTATTCCAGCAGAGGTCACTAGATACATTTAGAAAACCACGCATCTGCTTTGCAATTTTGCAATCTCCTTGGAAGTCTTTAGGATTTCAAAGGCTTGATTAGCCGTCTCCTGCATATCCAGAAGGATTCTATTAACACATATATGGAGCACCTACTGTGTACTACTATTGTAGTAGCTGAAGGTATTTTCTATAAACAGTAGACAAGTCCCTGCCTCTGTGTGAATGCTATTGCTGCTAAGTTGCTTTAATCATGTCCAACTCTGTGTGATCCCATGGACGGCAGCCCACCAGGCTCCCCTGTCCCTGGGATTCTCCAGGCAAGAACACTGGAGTGGGTTGCCATTTCCTTTTCCAATGCATGAAAGTGGAAAGTGAAAGTGAATTCGCTCAGTCATGTCTGACTCTTAGCGACCCCATGGACTACCAGGCTCCTCCGTCCATAGCATTTTCCAGGCAAGAGTACTGGAGTGGGGTGCCATTGCCTTCTCCGGCCTCTGTGTAAATAGATAGACATTAATCATGTAAGCCAAAATTTACAAAGAAGAAAAACCACAATGGTAAAGGGTTCCATTTGATAGAAATGGGTGCTTCAGCTGGAGAGGGCAAGGAAGATGACTCTGAGGAAGTGTTACATGAATTGAGACACAAATAATGAAAAGAGGCTACAGTTGAAGATCTGGGAGAAGAGAGAGTAATGCCTTTAAGTCACACAGCAACAGAACGACCAATGTGCTTAGGGCCCAGAGTGAAATGAATGAGAAGTCTGAAGGGGAAAAAAGACAAAAGCAGAGAACAAATCAAAGAAACGTTGGTTGAAAACTTTTATTTTGGTTGATTTGGAAAATCATTGACTGATTTTATGCAGGGTAGCAATGTGATCTTATTTATGCTCTGAAAAGATTTCTCAGTTTTCTCTACAAAAAAGAAAAAACAAAAAGGAATATCGAGAAGGGCAAGAGAAGAGGCTTGGAATCTGAGGTTATGAAGCTTTCCTATCAGTTATAGATTCTAGAATGTAGTACTTTACCCCTTCCATAGATAATCTCCTGTTTTCTTCTCAACAAGGTATTAACATTTGATCTTTTTCTTCTTAAAGTATAGAGAGTGCCTTTCCAAGGTGGCATCTCTCTATTGTTCACTTCTACACTCTCACTTGTCTATGGTCTGTAGCTTATTATGCATGGGTTGCTGCTGTCACTACAGAAATAAGATTAAAATAATCGAGAATTAAATGTAATGTCTCAGGGACTGTGAACAGAATCCTTGACTTCATAAAGTTTACATTCTAGCAGGGAAAGTCAGTATGAAAGAAGTAATTAAAGGACTTTGAAAGTGATAAATTAAATACAGGTAACAGTAGAATTAACACAACTAGATATTGAGAATGAGTTCCCAAGAAAGAAACAAGAAGGAAGGCAATCAGAAAAGAAGTAAAACTCTCACTATTTGAGGATGACATGATATTATATACAGAAAACCCTAAAAACTCCACCAAAAATATGTTAGAACTACTAAGTGAATTCAGTAAAGCTGAAGGATAAAAAATCAATACCAAAGTCTGTTGCATTTCTATACACTAATAATAAACTGTGAGAAAGAGAAGTTAAGAAAACAATTCCAATTATAATTGCATCAGACAGGGACTTCCCTGGTGGGCCAGTGGTTTAGAATCCACCTTCCAATGCAGGGGACCTGGGTTCAATTCCTGGCCAGACTAGGATCCCACAGGCCGTAGAGCAACTTAGCCCACGCAGTGCAACTGCTTAGCCTGCGCACCGTGGAGCCCGTGTGCTACAGCTGGAGAGCCAGAGTGCCACAACTAAGGCCCAACACAGACAAATAAATAAGTACATAAATATTTTTAAAAAGACAATTGCTTCAGAAAGAATAAAATCCAGAAATAAATTTATGACAAAGGAACCAAGAATAAACAATGGGCTTAGGACAGTCTTAATAAATGGTGTAGAGAAATCTGACAGCCACATGCAAAAGAATGACATAGGCTGCTCTTTCATATCATACTCAAAAGTTAATCCCAAATGGATTAAAGACTTAAATATAAGACCTGAAACCATAAAACTCCTAGAAGAAAGCATAATAAATAAGCTTCTTGACATCAGTCTTGCCAGTGTTTTTTAGGATTTAACAACAAGAGCAAAGGCAACAAAAGCAAAAATAAACAAGTGGGATTATTTTAAATTAAAAAGCTTCTTCACGGAAAAGGAAACCATCAACAAAATAAAAAAGCAAACTATGAAAGACAGAAAATATTTGCAAATCATATATGTGATTTGCATATAAGTATATAAGAAACTCATATAACTGAATACAAAAAAAAAACCAACCTGATTTAAAAATTGGCAGAGGATCTGAATAGACATTTTTCCAAAGAAGATGAAAGGTTGTTGCTGAAACACAGAAAAGACGCCAGGATTCTTGGCCTCCAGAGGAGAAGAATTCAATCTGGGGCCAGAGACGAGGCTTGATCGCTCAGAGCTTTGTGTAATAAAGTTTTATTAAAATATAAAGGAGATAGAGAAAGCTTCTGACATAGGCATCAGAAGGGGGTAGAAAGAGTACCCCCTTGCTAGTGTTAGCAATGGAATTATATACTCTTCTTATTAGTTATTACAGTGAATCAAAAGAATGTCTGGAGGTTGTAAGGACCTCACTAGACCTACTCCCATAATTTACATTTTAAGATAATAGGATTAGCCAGAAGGTTTTTTTCCAGAGACTGTCCTCAAGCAGGATACATTATTTTTATATAATCCTAAGGAATGTAGAGGGACAAAAAAGTTTGTCCTTTCTTCCTTGAGAATTCCAGACCCCTCTCTCCTTGGGGACCCCTAGAATTCTCATCAACCTGCTTAGGAAATGACTCTCTCCAGGGCATACAGGTGACCATCAGGTACATGAGAATGTACTCAACATCACTAATCATCAGGGAAATGTAAGTCAAAACCACTATGAAACACCACCTCGCACCTATTAGAAAAGCTATTATCAAACAAACCAAAAGTGACTAGTCCTGGTGAGGATGTGGAGAAAACGAAATCCTGACACTGATGGTGGGAATGTAAGTCAATGTAGTCACTGTGGAAAACAGTTCAAAAAACTGAAAACTACCATATAATTCAGCAATTGCACTCTGGGTATCTATCTGAAGGAAACAGAAATGCTAACTGGAAAAGATAACTGCATCTTCATGTTCTTTGGAGCGTTATTTACCATAGCCAAGATGTGAAAACAACCTTAGTATTCACTGATGGATGAATAGATAAAGAAAATGTGATATATGTGTGTGTGTGTGTGTGCGTGCGCAATGGAATATTAACTGTGAGAAAGAAGGAAAGTTTGCCATTTTTAACAACATGGATGGATCTTGAAGGCATTATGCTAAGAGAAATAAGTCAGACAGAGAAACACAGTCACCACATGTGCAATCTAAAAAAAGCCAGACTTACAGAAACAGTGTTGGTTGGTGATTGCCAGGGGCTAGGGGCTGGGAAAATGGGGAGATGTTCAAAGGCTACAAATTTCCAGTTACAAAATGAATAAGTTCTGGCGGTCAAATGTACAGTATGATGATTATAGTTAGCAATGCTATTACATACTTGATGTTGGTAGAGGAGTAGATCTTGAATGCTATAACCAAGATAATTATGTGAGGTGGAACAGGTATTAATTACTCCTACTGCAGTAATGTGCCTGAGGGTTGACACATACATTTTGACCTAGATGTTCCACTTATATGCTGGCTAGGAAACCCAATCTCAGTTAAAAAAAAAATTGACTCCAATGTAATCTATGCAAGTATTCAGTCACGTCCGATTCTTTGTGATTCTATGGACTGTAGCCCGCCAGGCTTCTCTGTTCATGGGGATTCTCCAGGCAAGAATACTGGAGTGGGTTGCCATGCCCTTCCGCAGGGGATCCTGCAGACCTAGGGATCAAACCCAGGTCTCCTGCCTCGTGGACAAATTCTTTACCATCTGAGCCACCAGGGAAGCCCAAATCTATGCAAGAGATGGTGGTAATTTGTATTAGAGTGATAGCAATGAAAATTCACAAACCTGGATAGTGGGATGTGTGTAAGAATTAACAAAGAAGATGTGGTACAGACATAAAATGGAATATTATTCAGCTATTAAAAAAAAAGAATGAAATAATACCGTTTGCAACATGGCCTAGAAATTATCATAATAAGTCATGCAAGTCAGACAGACAAAGACAAATTCTTGTGATATGGCTTGTATGTGGAATATAAACACTGATACAAATGAATTTATTTATAAAACAGAAACATACCCACAGACAGAGAAAATAAACTGATGGTTACCAAATGGGAAAGTAAGAGGGAGGGATGAACTAGTTTGGGATTAGCATATGACACTGCTATGTGTGTCCATGGAGTCGCAAAGAGTCGGACACAACTGAGCAACTGAACTGACTGACTGATATATAAAATAGATAATCAACAAGAACCTACTGTATAACACAGGTAACTATACTCAAAATTTTGTAATAACCTATTAGGGAACAGAATCTGGAAAAGAATATATATATATAAATTCAAAGCTAATACAACACTATAAAGCAACTATCAATTCAGGTCAGTAGCTCAGTTGTGTCCAAATCTTTGCAAAACCATGGACTGCGGCACGCCAGGCTTCCCTGTCCATTACCCACTCCTGAAGCTTCCTCAAACTCATGTCCATTGAGTCAGTGATGGCATCCAACCATCTCATCCTCTGTCATCGCCTTTTCCTCCTGCATTCAACCTTTCCCAGCATCAGGGTCTTTTCCAATGAGTCAGTTATTCATATCAGGTGGCCAAAGTATTGGAGTTTCAGCTACAACATCAGTCCTTCCTATGAATATTCAGGACTGATTTCCTTTAGGATTGACTGGTTTAATCTGCTTGCAGTCCAAGGGACTCTCAAGAGTCTTCTCCAACACCACAGTTGGAAAGCATCCATTCTTCAATGCTCAGCTTTCTTCACAGTCCAACTCTCACAGCTATACATGACCACTGGAAAAACCATAGCTTTGACTAGATGGACTTTGTTGGCAAAGTCTCTGCTTTTTAATATGCTGTCTAGGTTGGTCATAGCTTTTCTTCCAAAGAGCAAGCACCTTTTAATTTCATTGCTGCAGTCACCATCTACAGTGATTTTGAAGTAGCAAAGGCCAAATTTGTCTTTTACTCCAGGTATCTTTTGACTTGCTACTTTTGCATATATAAAGTCTGTCACTCTTTCCATTGTGAAAGAAAGTGAAGTTGATCAGTCGTGTCCGACTCTTTGTGACCCCATGGACTATAGCCCACCCAGGCTCCTCTGTCCATGGAATTTTCTAGGCAAGAGTACTCGAGTGGGTTGTCATTTCCTTCTCCAGGGGATCTTTCCAACCTAGGGATTGAACTCTGGTCTCCCATATTGCGGGTAGAGGCTTTACCATCTGAACCACCAGGGAATCTCCATCTATTTTCCATGAAGTAATGGGACCAGATGCCATGATCTTTGTTTTTTGAATGTTGAGTTTTAAGTTTTTTTGAATGTTGACTTTTACTCTCCTCTTTCACTTTCATCAAGAGACTCTTTAATTCTTCTTCACTTTCTGCCATAATGGTGGTGTCATCTGCATATCTGAGGTTATTGATATTTCTCCCAGCAATCTTGATTCCAGCTTGTGCTTCATCCAGCCAGGCATTTTGCATGATGTACTCTGCATATAAATTAAATAGGCAGAGTGACAATATAGAGCCTTAAGGCAATCCTTTCCCAATATGGAACTTGTCTGTTGTTCCATGTCCAGTTCTAACTGTTGCTTCTTGACCTGCATACAGGTTTCTCAGGAGGCAGGAAAGGTGGTCTGAACTCCCATCTCTTTAAGATTTTTCCACAGTTTGGTGTGATCTACCCAGTCAAAGGCTTTGGGGTAGTCAATAAAGAAGTAGATATTTTTCTGGAACTCTCTTGCTTTTCCTATGATCCAACAGATGTTGGCAATTTGATCTCTGGTTCCTCTGCGTTTTCTAAATCCAGCTTGAACATCTGGAAGCTCTCAGTTCAGGTACTGTTGAAGCCTGGCTTGGAGAATTTTGAGCATTATTTTGCTAATATGTGAGATCAGTGTCATTGTGGAGTAGTCTGAACATTCCTTGGCATTGCCTTTCTTTGGGATTGGAATGAAAACTGACCTTTTCCAGTCCTGTGGCCACTACTGAGTTTTCCAAATTTGCTCGCATATTGAGTGCAGCGCTTGCACGGCATCATCTTTTAGGAGTCGAAATAGCTCAACTGGAATTCCATCACCTCCACTTTGTTCATAGTGATGCTTCTGAAGGCTCACTTGACTTTGCACTCCAGAATGTCTGGCTCTAGGTGAGTGATAACACCATCATGGCTATCTGGGTCATAAAGATCTTTCTTATATAGTTCTCTGCATTCTTGCCACTTCTTCTTAATATCTTCTGCTTGTTTTAGGTCCATACCATTTCTGTCCTTTATTGAGCTCATCTTTGCATGAAATGTTCCCTTGGTATTTCTCATTTTCTTGAAGAGATCTCTAGTCTTTCCCATTCTATTGTTTTCCTCTATTTCTTTGCACTGATCAATGAGGAAGGCTTTCTTATCTATCCTTGCCATTCTTTGAAACTCTGCATTCAGATGGGTATATCTTTTCTTTCCTCCTTTGCCTTTAGCTTCTCTTCTTTTCTCAGCTATTTGTAAGGCCTCTTCAGACAGCCATTTTCCCTTTTTGCATTTGTTTTTCTTGGGGGTGGTCTTAATCCCTGCCTTCTGTATAATGTCACAAACTTTTGTCCATAGTTCTTCAGGCACTCTATCAGATCTAATCCCTTGAATCTATTTGTCACTTCCACTGTATAATTGTAAGGGATTTGATTTAGGTCATACCTGAACAGTTTAGTGGTTTTCCCTACTTTCTTCAATTTAAGTCCAAATTTTACAATAAAGAGTTTATGGTATGAGCCCCAGTTAGCTCCCAGTCTTGTTTTTGCTGACTGTATAGTGCTTCTCCATCTGTGGCTGCAAAGAATATAATCAATCTGATTTTGGTATTGACCATCTGGTGATGTCCATGTGTAGTCTTCTCTTGTGGTACTGGAAGAGGGTGTTTGCTATGACCAGTGTGTTCTCTTGGCAAAACTTTGTTTGCCTTTGCCCTGCTTCATTTTGTACTCCAAGGCCAAATTTGCCTGTTACTCCAGTATCTTTTGACTTGCTACTTTTGCATTCCAGTCCTCTATGATGAAAGGGACATCTATGGGAGTGTGTTAGTTCTAGAAGGTCTTGTAGATCTTCATAGAACCATTCAACTTCAGCTTCTTCAGCATTACTGCTTGAGACAGGGTGGCAGAGTAGAAGGATGTATGCTCATCTTCTTCTGTGAGAATTCCAAAATTACAACTTGCTGGTGAACAAGCATCGACAGGAGAATTTTGCTGCTGCTAAGTCGCTTCAGTCGTGTCCGTCTCTGTGCGACCCCATAGACAGCAGCCCGCCAGGCTCCCCCATCCCTGGGATTCTCCAGGCAAGAACACTGGAGTGGGTTGCCATTTCCTTCTCCAATGCATGAAAGTGAAAATTGAAAGGGAAGTCGCTCAGTCGTGTCCGACTCTTAGCGACCCCATGGACTGCAGCCCACCAGGTTCCTCCGTCCATGGGATTTTCCAGGCAAGAGTACTGGAGTGGGGTGCCATTGCCTTCTGCAGGAGAATTTTGGATCCCACCAAAAAAAAAAAAAAAAAAAGATTCTCCATGTCCAATGGCAAAGGAGAAGCCCCAGCAAGACAGTAGGAGGGGCAAAATCACATTTAGAATCAAACTCTATACCCACCAGAGATGCTCAGAGGGCTCAAACAAAATCTTGTGTGCACCAGGACCCAGAGACCCCACAGAGACTGAGCCAGACTTGCCTCTGAGTGTTTGAGTGTCTCCTGTAGAGGTATGGGTCAGCAGTGGCCTGACTCAGGGGCAGGAGCTCTGGGTGCAGCAGACGGGGGTCACACAGCATGTAGCGTAAGCCCTCTTGGAGGAGGTCACCATTAGCCCCACCATAGAGCCATAGAGCAGACGACCCACTAACTGCAGAACAATTATACCAAAGAAATTCTTGCACTGTTAAGGAAGTTCTCCCAACCTGGGGATCTGGCAAAGGGACTGAGAACCGCCAGGGAATCTGACTTTAAGGCCAGTGGGATTTGATTACAGAATGTACATAGGACTGGGGAAACACTCTTGGAGGGCACAAACAAAACCTTGTGTGTGCCAGGACCCAAGAGAAATCAACTATACTTCAGTATAAATAAATAATAAATAAATAGTGGAAACAATTGGCAAAAAAATAAAAGAGATTTCACAGGATCACAAGACCTGGAGTTCTGGTAGTGGAGAAGGGTAGTTGGTGCCTAGCCTGGCATCTATGCATATGGTCATGCAGTACACTAAAATAAGAAACACTGAGGGGAAGAATAGATTTATTTGAGAGATTAGACTGACATCAGTCTTGACCATGGTGAGTTTGAAATACCAGCCAGATGTTCAAAAAAATGTTAGATATACTGCCTACTCAGAACCTCGGGGGACTGACCTCAGACATAACTGGTAACTGAGCTTACAGGAACAGTAAGCGGGACCTGCAGAGTGCTAAAGCAGAGCTCCAGAAAATTCAGTTTTTATGGCAGAAGTCACAATGCGGTCCCCTGAAGTTTACTCGGTATGAAAGTGAAAGTGTCAGGTGCTCGGTTGTGTCTGATTCTTTGTGACCCCATGGACTATAGTTCACCAAGCTCTTCTGTTCACGGAATTCTCCTGGCAAGAATACTGGAGAGGGTAGTCATTCTCTTTGCCAGAGGTTCTTCCTGAGCTGGGATTGAACCCAGGTCTCTCACATTGCAGGCAGATTCCTAGTCCTCATATAAAAGGAGTAATTATTTCTCAAAAAGGGAAATTTAACATAAAACTTTGGATTTCTATTTTGTCCTGAAAAATCTAGATCCTATTTGCATACCTTTACAGCACCAGTCACTGGAATTGGAGAAACCTGTCTTAGTTTAGCAGTCACCATAGTTACCTTGTCTCCACAGGGCTATTTTACTCATTTAGGTTAACTGTAAATGACTCCCAAAAAACACAGAAATCTTAGGCTTTTAATTTTATTTTTTACTATGCACATTTGGAGTTGCTGATCAGGAAATGGTCAAAGAAAGGAGACGTTATTTTAAAATTAACCTTGTAATCTAAGTTGACAATGCCCATTGTCATGCTTATTGATGACAATGAGAAAGATCTTTTACCTTGATCACTGAGATGATTTTAGGGGAGCATAAATGGAGTTTTGCTTAGACACCCAGAACTTGTTTTAGAAATAGAACTTTTGCTTCACTGTGCTCTCTTCTCTGGCTTTATTTTCAACTCTGCTTTCCTGAGTCTACTATACGAGATGAAGAGATTCGGAGGAGGAGCTTTAGCTCCTGTGGATGAAGAGCTGAAAGAATGGGATTTAGGGGAAGACAGAAGGCAGAGAGAGGATTTCTCTCTGGGGAGAGAGTAAGTCAATCTGAGATGTTCAATCGAATTTTGTGATTTTTTTTTCAATGTGTACCCATCCTCTTTTTTCCTATTAAAATTTTAATAGCATCAATATGACCACTTTTTAAAAATATCAGTTAAAAAAATCAAAATCAAAGCAAAGGTGTGTAAAGTTGATGACAAAATCTGCCAAGGGGAGAAACTGAAGCCTGATGAGACTGTACCTGTATCAGATTGCTGGAGAGGTAGTATAGTGAAATTTTTTTAAAAAGGGAGCGCTTTGGTGGACTTCCCTGGTGGTCCAGTGGTTAAGACTCTGTACTTCCAATGCAGGTTTCGAGGGTTCTATCCCTGGTCGGGGAACTAACATCCCACATGCCTCAAGGTGCATAAAATAAGTAAAAACAAAATACAAATAAAAAGAGCTTTGGAGTCAGGCTAGTTTCCATGAGAACTGGACTACTCAGTAGTCTGTGACATGGGGTTAATAACATTTACCTCATGAGGTGGTTGTGAGGATTACTTAAGAGAATGTAAGCACCTCCCTCGTAGGGTCTGTCAAATCCTATTTTGGCTCAGAGTCCAGGGGCTGCAGTCTTGATGCATGAAGTTGACCTGTGGTTGGCCAAGATGCAAAGTTGCCTCTGCCCCAGTCTCCACTTAGGAGACCACTGGTTGGCTGCCAGTTAGACTACTCTACTTGGATGCAAGGCCACTGGTGTAGAGGTTAGAAATAATTGACAGGCTTACTTTTCTGACATTCTTCATCCAAATCAGGAAATAAAATATGGCCATAACTTTTTACATAGTGATTTTATACTAAACATATATATATGTGTTTATATTGAAAGTTTTTTTTAATCATATCTTTCACAAGATCAGTACCAGGCTATTTCTCAATCACTGCACTTGGAGGAGAAACAGTATTTATTACTTTATGTGGCTGGCAATTGCATGTGCACTTCGACTAGAAAAAAAGTTGTTCTTGTGACCTAGAAATGTTCCCAAGGAATACCGTGGAATCACTTTCTTGATACGATCACAAAGCTGTTTGATGTTGATCTAAACTGAAAGTTTAAGAGGAAAGTGGTATTAGAAAATGTCAAGAGACTTTTTTTTCTAAGTCCATCCATAGGTGCCATGTTTCCACATATGGCAAATAAGTACTGTGTTTGTTTTCAGAGGTCTTTCTAATGCAAGGCAATGAAGATAAGCATTGTTGCAGGCATATATATTCTTCAACATATTGGTATCTTAGTGATTAAGAGCATGGGTTTGATTTTTGAGGTTGTTCTTTTTTTTTTTGATATGTGATCCCAGGTGTTTTAAATGAAGTTGGTATTTCATCAAACATATGTATAGCTATCTGGTTAAAAATCATATATGAATAAATAAATCAAAGACGAATAAGAAAGTGAATGATAAAGGTAATGCTATTGTCTCTACTATCCACAGAATGTGTTAACATTATTATGATTTTTTTAAAATTTTTCTTTCTTTTTTTTTTTTGCAACAATACTTAGAAACTTTAGTTTGGTTTGCAAAATCAAAAGTTTATTTCTTGGATAGCTTACTCTTTAGATTGTGTGCTGAATTGATTTTCCCATTCAATCTAGGAATTTGGCCACCTGACTGAGACACACTTCCCAGTTTTTCTGGAGACCATGTATAGACATGGAAGCAATTTTCCACCAAAGGAATGTGAACAGAACTGATTTATGTCCCAGACTTTAGAAAATCCCAGAATTCATGAAAATTTTTCTTCTTGGACATATACCGTATAACATCATAATTAGCTGAATAGTAAGGGATGACATTTTATAATGAATCATTCAGAGAAGAAAAGTTAATTATAATGCAAAGTAGATAGTGCTCAGGTAGGCTCAGGAAATGAATAATCAGAATGAATATAAGCAAACAATGTCTTCTAAGATAACCAAGGAAGAGTTAAAATTAAAAGCAATTTATCATCTCTTGCAATTAGCCTAGCAGTTCTTATCTTCAGGGGAGAGATGAGCAAAATACTGATACTAGGTTCAGTATCAGTTCAGTCACTCAGTTGTGTCCAACTCTTCATGACCCCGTGGACAGCAGCATGCCAGACTTCCCTATCCATCACCAACTCCTGGAGCTTTCTCAAACTCATGTCCATTGAGTTGGTGATGCCATCCAACCAACTCATCCTTCCTTCTCCTGCTGCCTTCAATCTTTCCCAGCATCAGGGTCTTTTCCAATGAGTCATTTCTTCACATCAGGTGGCCAAAGTATTGGAGCTTCAGCTTCAGCATCAGTCCTTCCTATGAATAGTCAGGACTGATTTCCTTCAGGATTGACTGGTTTGATCTAGGTTAATTTTCCTTTGGTGGAAAATTACTTCCATGTCTATACCTGGTCTCTGGAAAAACTGGGAAATATGTCTCTGTCAGGTGGGCAAATTCCCAGAATGAATGAGAAAATCAATTTGGCACTAGGTACAGTGTTGCAATTAAAAACTGATGTGAAGTCATTCTCTCCAAGGCCAGATAAACTTCTGGATGGAAGTTCAAAGATACTTCTTGTTCAGAAAGCATTTATTTTCTCATCTTTGCACCTCATTAAAATTAGGCCTTGAGGGACTTCTCTGGTGGTCCAGTGGTTAAGAATACACCTTCCAATACAGGGAATGTGAGTTCAATCCCTGGTCCAGGAACAAAGATCTCAGATACTGTGGGACAACTTAGCACACCCAACTAGAGAAAGCCCACATACCCCCAGTGAAGACCCCAGAGCAGCCAAAAAAAAAAAAAAATAATAAAGCCTGGATTCAGGAATAGAGCACACAGTTTTTAAAAGATCACTTGTGGAAAAATAGAAAAAGACCTTGACTCTTGTTCTTAAGGTTTCAGTTCAGTTCAGTTCAGTCGCTCAGTCATGTCCGACTCTTTGCGACCCCATGAATCGCAGCACGCCAGGCCTCCCTGTTCATCACCATCTCCTGGAGTTCATTCAGGCTCACGTCCATCGAGTCCGTGATGCCATCCAGCCATCTCATCCTCGGTCGTCCCCTACTCCTCCTGCCCCCAATCCCTCCCAGCATCATAGTCTTTTCCAGGGAGTCAACTCTTCTCATGAGGTGGCCAAAGTACTGGAGTTTCTTAAGGTTTACTTTGTCTCAAATCACACAAATTTTAATTAGGAATTGTACGATACCCAAATACTATTATAAGAAGCTTTGCAGACAACCTGGGACATGTGTACCAGTCTGTGAGTATATATGTGAAGTTAAGAACTTTATCTTCATTGTAAAAGAAAAAAAAAAAAAGAACTTTATCTTCATTGTGCAGACTTTTAAAAGTTTATCTCTACTGAAATATATAATTTAAAATGAAAAATTTTCCTCTTTCAGTGAGAAGCAGTGCAATTTCTAGAATAAGAGGGAGAGAAAGTTATTATCTGTCCTAAGCATCTGTTTATTTCTCTTTTGATTTTTTAAAAGAGATTCAGAAGATTGTTATGGCTAGGCTTTTATTCTTATTTGTGATGGTAATTATTTGCCAAAATGATACTTTTAAAAAACATTCTCATGGAGAATTGACCTCCTTAAACCTGCTTGAGAAGTCAAGAGAAAGGAATTAATCCTCCCCTGGGGAAAAAAATTCCTTCTCTGAAACCAACATAGCATACAGGAATTGGACCTGGCAAAAGAAAACTCTATGAGAAATACTGCTCACCCACTTTTCTTACTCTGGATAGTAGAAGCTTGAGTGTAATTCATGTAGCATTCACCTAGTGAAGATATTTAATGTGTATCAGCCTCTGGAAGATTACATTATTTAGGATTTTATGAAGACAGGATTAGATTGTGACTGAATTCAAGTATAAAATGAACAACGGTTAAACACTTCAGCACAACCTTTGCAGCAGATACAAATGAAAGTTCCAATATTAATGTCTAGTTTTCTCTTTGCAGTTAGTTCAGTTCAGTTAAGTCGCTCAGTCGTGTCCACCTCTCTGCGACCCCATGAATTGCAGCACGCCAGGCCTCCCTGTCCATCACCAGCTCCCACACTTCACCCAGACTCATGTCCATCGAGTCGGTGATGCCATCCAGCCATCTCATCCTCTGTCATTCCCTTCCCCTCCTGCCCCCAATCCCTCCCAGCATCAGGGTCTTTTCCAATGAGTCAACTCTTTGCATGAGGTGGCCAAAGTATTGGAGTTTCAGCTTTAGCATCAGTCCCTCAAAGAACACCCAGGACTGATCTCCTTTAGAATGGACTAGTTGGATCTCCTTGCAGTCCAAGGGACTCTCAAGAGTCTTCTCCAACACCACAGTTCAAAAGCACCAATTCTTCAGCACTCAGCTTTCTTCACAGTCCAACTCACATCCGTACATGACCACTGGAAAAACCATAGCCTTGACTAGATGGACCTTAGTCAGCAAAGTAATGTCTCTGCTTTTGAATATGCTATCTAGGTTGGTCATAACTTTCCTTCCAAGGAGTAAACGTCTTTTAATTTTATGGCTGCAGTCACCATCTGCAGTGATTTTGGAGCCCCCCAAAATAAAGTCTGACACTGTTTCCACTGTTTCCCCATCCATTTCCGATGAAGTGATGGGACCAAATCTCATGATCTACGTTTTCTGAATGTTGAATTTTAAGCCAACATTTTCACTCTCCTCTTTCACTTTCATCAAGAGGCTCTTTAGTTTCTCTTCACTTTCTGCCATAAGGGTGGTGTCATCTGCATATCTGAAGTTATTGATATTTCTCCCGGCAATCTTGATTCCAGCTTGTGTTTCTT
>SJYQ01020095.1:334626-352823 GCA_006410935.1 Redunca redunca
ACATATGATAATATAGATGTATCAAAGCTATTCTCTCAAATCATCCCACCCTCGTCTTCTCCCACAGAGTCCAAAGTCTGTTCTTTATGTCTGTGTCTCTTTTGCTGTCTCTTATATAGGGTCATCGTTACCATCCTTCTAAATTACATTCAGTTCAGTTCAGTCGCTCAGTCGTGTCCGACTCTTTGCGACCCCATGAATAGCAGCACGCCAGGCCTCCCTGTCCATCACCAGCTTCCGGAGTTCACTCAGACTCACGTCCATCGTGTCCGTGATGCCATCCAGCCATCTCATCCTGGGTCGTCCCCTTCTCCTCCTGCCCCCAATCCCTCCCAGCATCAGAGTCTTTCCCAATGAATCAGCTNATGAGGTGGCCAAAGTACTGGTGTTTCAGCTTCAGCATCATTCCTTCCAAAGAAATCCCAGGATTGATCTCCTTCAGAATGGACTGGTTGGATCTGCTTGCAGTCCAAGGGACTCTCAAGAGTCTTCTCCAACACCACAGTTCAAACACATCAATTCGTCAGCGCTCAGCCTTCTTCACAGTCCAACTCTCACATCCATACATGACCACAGGAAAAACCATAGCCTTGACTAGATGGACTTTAGTCAGCAAGGTAATGTCTCTCCTTTTGAATATACTATCTAGGTTGGTCATAACTTTTCTTCCAAGGAGTAAGCGTCTTTTAATTTCATGGCTGCAGTCACCATCTGCAGTGATTTTGGAGCGCCAAAAAATAAAGTCTGACACTGTTTCTACCGTTTCCCCATCTATTTCCCATGAAGTGATGGGACCGGATGCCATGATCTTTGTTTTCTGAATGTTGAGCTTTAAGCCAACTTTTTCGCTCTCCTCTTTCACCTTCATCAAGAGGCTTTTTAGCTCCTCTTCACTTTCTGCCATAAGGGTGGTGTCATCTGCATATCTGAGGTTATTGATATTTCTCCTGGCAATCTTGATTCCAGCTTGTGTTTCTTCCAGTCCAGCGTTTCTCATGATGTACTCTGCATATAAGTTAAATAAGCAAGGTGACAATATACAGCCTTGACGGACTCCTTTTCCTATTTGGAACCAGTCTGTTCCATGTCCAGTTCTAACTGTTGCTTCCTGACCTGCATACAGATGTCTCAAGAGGCAGGTGAGGTGGTCTGGTATTCCCGTCTCTTTCAGAATTTTCCACAGTGTATTGTGATCCACACAGTCAAAGGCTTTGGCATAGTCAATAAAGCAGAAATAAATGTTTTTCTGGAACTCTGTTGCTTTTTCTATGATCCAGCAGATGTTGGCAATTTGATCTCTGGTTCCTCTGCCTTTTCTAAAACCAGCTTGAACATCAGGGAGTTCACGGTTCACATATTGCTGAAGCCTGACTTGGAGAATTTTGAGCATTACTTTACTAGCATGTGAGATGAGTGCAACTGTGCAGTAGTTTGAGCATTCTTTGGCATTGCCTTTCTTTGGGATTGGAATGAATGCTGACCTTTCCAGTCCTGTGGCCACTGCTGAGTTTTCCAAATTTGCTGGCATATTGAATGCAGCACTTTCACAGCATCATCTTTCAGGATTTGAAACAGCTCAACTGGAATTTCATCACCTCCACTAGCTTTGTTCGTAGTGATGCTTTCTACGGCCCACTTGACTTCACATTCCAGGATGTCTGGCTCTAGATTAGGGATCACATCATCGTGATTGTCTGGGTCGTGAAGATATTTTTTGTACAGGTCTTCTGTGTATTCTTGCCACCTCTTCTTAATATCTTCTGCTTCTGTTATGTCCATACCATTTCTGTCCTTTATCCAGCCCATCTTTGCATGAAATGTTCCCTTGGTAACTCTAATTTTCTTTAAGAGATCTCTAGTCTTTCTCATTCTGTTGTTTTCCTCTATTTCTTTGCATTGATCACTGAAGAAGGCTTTCTTATCTCTTCTTGCTATTCTTTGGAACTCTGCATTCAGATGCTTATATCTTTCCTTTTCTCCTTCACTTTTTGCCTCTCTTCTTTTCACAGCTATTTGTCAGGCCTCCCCAGACAGCCATTTTGCTTTTTTGCATTTCTTTTCCATGGGGATGGTCTTGATCCCTGTCTCCTGTACAATGTCACGAACCTCATTCCATAATTCATCAGGCACTCTATCTATCAGATCTACACCCTTAAATCTATTTCCCACTTCCACTGTATAATCGTAAGGGATTTGGTTTAGGTCGTACCTGAATGGTCTAGTGGTTTTCCCTACTTTCTTCAATTTAAGTCTGAATTTGTCAATAAGGAGTTCATGATCTGAGCCACAGTCAGCTCCCGGTCTTGTTTTTGCTGACTGTATAGAGCTTCTCCATCTTTGGCTGCAGAGAATATAATCAATCTGTGTTAATATACTGTATTGGTGTTTTTCTTTCTGACTTACTTCACTCTGTATAATAGGCTCCAGTTTCACCCACATCATTAGAACTGATTCAAATGCATTCTTTTTAATAGCTGAGTAATATTCCATTGTGTATATGTACCGCAGCTTTCTTATCCATTTGTCTGCTAAAGGACATCTAGGTTGCTTCCATGTCTTGGCTATTGTAAACAGTGCTGCAATGAACACTTCGGTACACATGTCTCCTTCAGTTCTGGTTACCTCAGTGTGTAGGCCCAGCAGTGGGATTGCTGGGTCGTATCCAACCAGTCCATTCTGAAGGAGATCAGCCCTGGGATTTCTTTGGAAGGAATGATGCTAAAGCTGAAACTCCAGTACTTTGGCCACCTCATGCGAAGAGTTGACTCATTGGAAAAGACTCTGATGCTGGGAGGGATTGGGGGCAGGAGAAGGGGACGACTGAGGATGAGATGGCTGGATGGCATCACTGACTCAATGGACGCGAGTCTGAGTGAACTCCAGGAGTTGGTGATGGACAGGGAGGCCTGGCAAGCTGCAATTCATGGGGTTGCAAAGAGTCGGATACGACTGAGTGACTGAACTGACTGACTGATGCCATTTAGAGATACCAAGGGAACATTTCATGCAAAGATGGGGTCGATAAAGGACAGAAACTGTATGGACATAACAGAAGCAGAAGATATTAAGAAGAGGTGGCAAGAATACACAGAAGAACAAAAAAGATCCTCACGACCAAGATAATCATGATAGTGTGATCACTAATATAGAGCCAGACATCCTGGAATGTGAAGTCAAGTGGGCCTTAGGAAGCATCACTACAAGCAAAGCTAGTGGAGGTGATGGAATTCCAGTTGAGCTCTTTCAAATCCTGAAAGATGATGCTGTGAAAGTGCTGCACTCAATATGCCAGCAAATTCGGAAAACTCAGCAGTGGCCACAGGACTGGAAAAGGTCAGTTTTCATTCCAATCCCAAAGAAAGGCAATGCCAAAGAATGCTCAAACTACTGCACAATTGCACTCATCTCACATGCTAGTAAAGTAATGCTCAAAGTTTTCCAAGTCAGGCTTCAGCAGTATGTGAACCGTGAACTTCCAGGTGTTCAAGGTGGTTTTAGAAAAGGCAGAGGAACCAGAGATCAAATTACGAACATCCGCTGGATCATGGAAAAAGCAAGAGAGTTCCAGAAAAACATCTATTTCTACTTTATTGACTATGCCAAAGTCTTTGACTGTGTGGATCACAATAAACTGTGGAAAATTCTGAAAGAGATGGGAATACCAGACCACCTGACCTGCCTCTTGAAGTGAAGTCGCTCAGTCGTGTTCGACTCTTTGTGACCCCATGGACTGTAGCCTACCAGGCTCCTCTGTCCATGGGATTTTCCAGGCAATAGTCCTGGAGTGGATTGCCATTTCCTTCTCCAGGGGATCTTCCCAACCCAGGGTTTGAACCCGGGTCTCCCGCATTGTAGACAGACGCTTTACCATCTGAGCCACCAGGGAAGTCGACCTGCCTCTTGAGAAACCTATATGCAGGTCAGGAAGCAACAGTTAGAACTGGACATGGAACAACAGACTAGTTCCAGATAGGAAAAGGAATACGTCAAGGCTGTATATTGTCACCCTGCTTATTTAACTTCTATGTAGAGTACCTCATGAGAAACGCTGGGCTGGAAGAAACACAAGCTGGAATCAAGATTGCCAGGAGAAATATCAATAACCTCAGATATGCAGATGACACCACCCTTATGGCAGAAAGTGAAGAGGAACTAAAGAGCCTCTCGATGAAAGTGAAAGAGAGTGAAAAAGTTGGCTTAAAACTCAACATTGAGAAAATGAAGATCATGGGATTTGGTCCCATCACTTCATGGTAAATAGATGGGGAAACAGTGGAAACAGTGACAGACTTTATGTTTTGGGGCTCCAAAATCACTGCAGATGGTGACTGCAGCCATGAAATTAAAAGACGCTCACTCCTTGGAAGGAAAGTTATGACCAACGTAAATAGCATATTGAAAAGCAGAGACATTAGTTTGCCAACAAAGGTCCATCTAGTCAAGGCTATGGTTTTTCCAGTGGTCATGTATGGATATGAGAGTTGGATGTGAAGAAAGCTGAGCACTGAAGAATTGATGCTTTTGAACTGTGGTGTTGGAGAAGACTCATGAGAGTCCCTTGGACTGCAAGGAGATCCAACCAGTCCTTTCTAAAGGAGATCAGTCCTGAGTGTTCTTTGGAAGGACTGAGGCTAAAGCTGAAACTCCAATACTTTGGCCACCTGATGCAGAGTTGACTCATTGGAAAAGACCCTAATGCTGGGAGGGATTGGGGACAGGAGGGGAAGGGGATGACAAAGGATGAGATGGCTGGATGACATCACTGACTCGATGGACATGAATCTGGGTGAAGTGTGGGAGCTGGTGATGGACAGGGAGGCCTGGCATGCTGCAATTCATGGGGTCGCATAGAGTCGGACATGACTGAGTGACTGAACTGAACTGAACTGATGGCAGTTCTATTTCTAATTTTTTAAGGAATCTCTACACAATTCTCCCTAGTGGCTGTTCTAGTTTGCATTCCCACCAACAATGTAAGAGTCTTCGTTTTTCTCTGCACCCTCTCCCGAATTTATTGTTTGTAGACTTTTTGATAGCAGCCATTCTGACCGGCCTGAGATGATACCTCATTGTGGTTTTAATTTGCATTTCTCTGATAATGAGTGATGTTGAGCATCTTTTCATGTGTTGTTTTAAATTCTTTATCATTAGTGTGAGATATGAAATGAATTTCAAGTTTGAACTTCTAGTACAAAGAAAAGTAGTTGATTTTTACAGTTCTCTTGTTCTGCCATTTTACATTGTGTTATTAGCACGGATAGGTTTTTAATGGTGTTTCTTGAATATTTTTAGGTAGGCAATCATATCAAGATGGTAATTCTTTCTTAATATTTACAGCACATCTCATTTTTCTTTGATTGCAAGAGCTAGAATATACTAAGCATTGCCAAATAATCATGAAAAGCGTCTATCAGTGACTCTTATGAGACTGCTCTAAGTATTAATATTTTAATAGAATGTTTGCTCTTGAACTCTGAAACACAGCTCTTATTGTGTTTAGTAACTGTTCCTATTTTTCCTCATTTTTTCTTTATCAATTTTATTTCCTTTTTAAATTTGTTAATTTCAGATATAGTGTTTTATTTAAAATAATTTCTTGGATTTGCTTAATGCTTCCATACTAATCTTCACTAATCTGTTGTAACAGGGTTGTAACAAACATAACCCTGTCTGTTATAGTCACTTATGTGTCTTGCACCTCACAAATTGCCTGACATGTTGCACAAACTCCGGAAGTAATTGCTGAAAGGGTGGATGATTGTGTCAATAGCTTCCTAAGGAAGTTGTTGCTAATTCCTTATTACCCAAGGTAATAAAGGTATCCACTTGTGATTTTTCTCTTTGATGTTCAACATTCCTCAGCGAAATCGAGTTCTATTGTTTTAAATCACTTTTTGAAGGGAGAGTAACTTCCTCTTTGGGGTCTGAACTGAAAAAAAAAGCTTCTCTCCTTGAGCACAACACAGATCATTTCTCAAAACTGTTGCCAGTTTAGAGGCTAACAATTTCATGTTCCTTTGTGATTCCTCCTAAACCAATTCAAGATACATTTGAATGCATTGATTGTATTTCTGAGTAGCCTCCAGGGTACCTCGCTTTTCTCCACTGACCTAATTTGTATCTAGGCTGAGAGCATCACACATTTCTAGAGCTCTGGTGTCAGCCAATGGACTAGGTGCTTCATGTCTCTTAAGTATTTAGTTCTCACAACAACCCTGGGTGGGAAGGACCAATATTTTACCCATTTTACACATGAGGAAAATGAGACAAAGGCTAAGAGATTGGTTCAACGTCACACAGCTAACAGATGTCAGAGCCCCGACTTACATCAGGAGGTCTGGCTCTAGAAGCTGCTCTGCTTGTTTTTCTTAAGCCCTTGTCAATGCAGCCTGGTAAATATCTCCAAAATTCTCCAGCTTCTCTATCTACCATCACCATCCTAGTCTGAGTGAAAGTGAAAGTCACTGTCACATCCAACTCTCTGTGACCCCATGGACTATAGTCCATGGAATTCTCCAGGCCAGAATACTGGAGTGGGTAGTCTTTCACTTCTCCAGGGGATCTTCCCAACCCAAGGATCAAACCCAGGTCTACTGCATTGCAGGCAGATTCTTTACCAACTGAGCTATCCTCGTGTAAGTTACAGTCATCTTTTGTAATTGTTTCCAGGATTCACTCTTGCCACTTGACAACTAAAGTGTTGTGCTGTTTTGTTTTTTTTTTTGAAAAGTGCAAATTGGATCAAGTCACACTCAAACTCAGAACTCTCAATTGCTTTCAAGTTCTTAGGCTACATATTCAGATCAGAAGTAAAGTGAAAGTGAAGTTGCTCAGTTGCGCCTGACTTTTAGTGACCCCATGGACTACAGCCTACCAGGCTCCTCCATCCATGGGATTTTCCAGGCAAGAGTACTGGAGTGGGTTGCTATTGCCTTCTTACAAGTTCTTGTAGAATCCAGCTCCTGCGTACTTCCACAGCTTCTTTTTTATCAGGTTTTTTTTTTTCCTTGGAGCCCCCTCCTCACTGGCTTTCTTTCAGCTTCTTAAATAGATCGTGGTTCTTTCTGCCTGAGTCTTGGTTGTATATACTTTGCTCTCTGCCTACAATGCTTCTCAAATCTTTCCCCTTCAGATCAAGTGTAACTATCCCAGAGGAAAGCCTTCTATGGTTCCCTGAAGCAAGGCACGTTTTCCTCAAGATAAGTATTACAGTTTGTAATTATGCATTCAATGTGTCTAACTGTGTAATTATTTGAGTGGCATCTTTTTGTCCACTAGGCTCATGTCTGTGGCTTCCCATTCTTTATGCAGTGCTTGTTACATTGCCTGGTTCTCAGTAACTGAAAGGTGCTCAGTTGTGTCCGACCCTTTGTAATCTCGTGGACTACACAGTCCATGGAATTCTCCAGGCCAGAATACTGGAGTGGGTAGCCATTCCCTTCTCCAGGGGATCTTCCCAACCCAGGTATCGAACCCAGGTCTCCTGAGTTGCAGGTGGATTCTTTACCAGCTGAATCACAAGGGAAGTAAGTACTCATTTGAAATTAATGGTTAGATTCATGAATGTATAAATCTGTTTCTGGAGGGAGGCCTAGGCTGATTTCTTCATATTTAGGCACTTTCTAGAAGCAAAATTAGGAAAGTTTCAGTTATCAAGTATGAGTGAAATGTTGAAATGGCACAATTTAAAAAATAATAGGGAAAATATAGAAGATGCAGAATGGATTAAGGGAACAAGGGAAAGAGACGGGGAAAGGATAGTGCAGAGATGCACCCATATTTCTAAGCCACTACTGGCACACAAACGAATTGGAAGTATTAGTACTTGGTAAGAAGCAGGAGCTCTGCCTTCCCTGGAAAATCCTTCCTTTGGAAAAGATGTGTTTCTCACTTGAGTCTGGGGTCTCCATGTATACTTGCAGTCCATTCTCAGGTTAAGGAATGGAGGAAGAAGAGGAAAAATCATTTTTCTTTATAAAAATACATGTAAATCAATGAATATCTTTATTTAGAGTTTAATGGATACATTATTCATAAACCCAATAGGGCCAAAAGTCCATAATTATTCAGGGTCTAAATAATGCCTATTGTGGCCCATGCATGGGTTGGAAAAAAATTTTCAGACATGAGCAGAATGAGAGGATAATAGAGTTTACTAGAGCAGGAGACGCCATTAGAACAGTGGGCTGGCTCAAGGGAGAACCCACACTTTTCAAGGGCTGGTAGCTAATTTTTATAGACTCAAGACAAAGAAAATGCCTGCTGGAAGGGCGGCAGTAAGTGATTTGTTAGGGTGCTAAAGTCAGGGAACTGACCAGTTTAGACCAGGAGACTCATGGCAACAGTTGTTATGGGGCTCAGTCGATGCTGGAGATTTTTGTCCGGTGACCTTGGTACAGGGCTCCACAATGTCAGCACCCACTGTCAATGCCCTGTGTTTTGTGGGCACTTTTAGCAGTGGAATCTCTGTGAAATAGCCACCTTCCCTCACCTGCCCCAGCCTCACCATCTAACATGCAGAACCTAGAATCTGATGCTCCAGGGCCATCAGGCTGCATTTCAAAACCCCTAGACCTGATTCTCTCCCTGGGCAGTTACTGTCCCCTTTGCCAGGAATAGTCTGAGGGCTGCTCATTCTAGGCCCCCAGCCAGCACCTCTAAGTGACCTCAAGATATCCCTTAAGGAAGCATATCTAAGGAAACCTTAGGAAAGTGGAGCTTCAGAAAGCCTTGGTCCAGCTGTTTCTTTAATGCCCTGTGTGTATCCCTGGCTACTTTGTCATATTGTATTTTATAGCAACTTCCTGTTTGCCTCTGTTTCTTCTCTTATAAGATGGTTAAAGGTGGAATTGTGCTGTTTTCACCTTTAATTCTCAGCCCCTAGCACAATGTCTGGAACATGACAGTCAATAAAAGTCTGAAGATTTTTCTTGTTGCTGTTCTTTGTGTAGTTTGACTTATTTAAAGTATACATTTTTAAGACATGTTTAGACATGTTTTTTAGACATTTTTTCACATGGCTTACAATGATCCATACAATAGTGTAAAGGAGGTAGCACAATTCTGAAGCAGGATTGAAAAGAAAATAAGAATGAGGATAAAGGATATTCAGGACTAAAGTGAAAACTGGCTACTATCATAGACAAAATCCCTTGCAGTATAATTTAGCCTTAAATATGTCCACTTAAAAAAGGCATCATCTCTCATTCCATTCTTGATATTTACAAAATAAAAAGCAAAACCAATTTCTTAGCAGATTTTTTTCTCTTTAAAACGCTTTAGAATATTCAAAGACATTATTACTATTAAAATTTTTAAGATCTAACTATTTAAAAGATCTCACTAGTGTATGGGTTGAAACATGCTGCTGCTGCTGCTGCTGCTAAGTCGCTTCAGTCGTGTCCGACTCTGTGCGACCCCAGAGACGGCAGCCCACCAGGCTCCCCCGTCCCTGGGATTCTCCAGGGACACTGGAGTGGGTTGCCATTTCCTTCTCCAATGCATGAAAGTGAAAAGCAAAAGTAAAGTCGCTCATTCGGGTCCGACACTCTGCGACCCCATGGACTGCAGCCTACCAGGCTCCTCCATTATGGGATTTTCCAGGCAAGAGTACTGGAGTGGGGTGCCATTGCCTTCTCCAGTTGAAACATGGAGGAAACCATTTAATAGGCATCTAATTTAAAATGAGTTTGAGCAAGCTCCAGGAGTTGGTGATGGACAGGGAAACCTGACTTGCTGTAGTCCATGGGGTCGTAAAGAGTCGGACTCGACTGAGCAACTGAACTGAACGGAACTGAATTTAAAGCTGAGATGTAAATATATTACTGAGTTTGCAAGGTGTCCAAAATTAACATATAGAAAAAACATACCTGTCTTTTATATATCTGTATGGAATGGACATAGATATAATATTTGTGTATAAAATAGGCCTTTTAAACTAAAAATCTGTCCTGTAAATATACAAGTGAACTAACATTCATCCTGCTTGTGTAAAGCTTTTTGCACAAATTTTTTAGCACACTTTTTTTTCCTCTCCCATCTCCCCTCCCTCACACTATTTTTAGAGCTAGAAACAAAATGTAATAAATCTTTAAATTTTAAATAAACTCATGATGTTTCCTTGTAAAGCCCTTGGCTAATATATGTGTGTTATTTTTGTCTACCGTTAAAAATATCCTGTGCATTGTTCTAGAATTATGTAATTGATTAGAAATGACCACGTACGTCTTCAACAAGAATTGAAAGCACCAGCTGCTTGGTATCAGGTGGGTGTCATAATTGTCAGCCAGCTAGCTAGTTCCTCATGGCTAAGAGGATGTGCACGGCAACCTTGAGTGTTTGGTAAAGCAGGCAGCCAAATACCATGCCAGCAGAATAAACAAGAGATAACCTGAAAAGTGAGTTGTCATCACCTTCTGTTTGAATTTTTTTTCCCTTGGAAGGAAAACTCCCTGTGTATTTAACCCTTCTAAAAACTTCAGGATTTTCTATATTTCTGAGAAAGCTGTTTTCACCCCAAACCAGATTTATCTCAGAATAATCTCATCACATGGATATGAAGTAGAAGATCCATGGCTTTGGAAGTGTAACATTTGAACACACATGTAGTGTTGTATGCCTTAGGCTAAACATTAAAATATGTCATATCAATATACACATATGTTTTATTTCTCTGATCTCTAAATAGTAAAATTTATTGATTGTTTCAAATTAAATTAAATCTGTCTTCTAAAGATGTTAGAATTCATTTTTCCTCCATATCATTCAGTTAAATCTATTAATTTAAGATGATAAAATTTGTTCTTTATTATCTGAGCGTAGATAAAGTAATACAGAATATTTAAAGAGAACGATGGTTCTTTTAACCATTAGCTCTATTAATCTAGAAATAAGAAAACAAGGGTCTCAATGCTAGACTCTGAAAAACAGTGTTTATTCAAAATGAGCCTGTTCCATGGGCTTGAAAGGAGACACAGAATTTGTCTTATAATACGGCTTATAAGTTGTCTTACAATTAAAATACCTTACGTTCTGTAGAATCTCAAAAATTTCCCAAAGAAAATTGATAGATCTAGAAAAAGTTTTGTGAACTCTGACTTCTATAAACAATAGCAAATAGCTCTTACAATCTAGTGACCTGAGTGTCATGGCTTGTTTTGCTTTATGAACTAGGCAAGAACATTATGAAAAAAAAAATCACTAGCGCCCTCAGAATGTTTGTAAAGAACACTTCATAAGAGATCATATTGTTCTTTGAGTTTATGGTTGCTGGGGGGAGAGATAGGGGAATGGACAGTTAGGGAGCTCGGGAGGGACATGTATACACTGCTTTCTTTAAAATGGAGAACCAACAAGGACCTGCTATATAGCCATGGAACTCTGCTCAAGTTATGTGGCAGCCTGGGTGGGAGGAGGGTTTGGGAGAGAATGGATCCACGTATCTGTATGGTTGAGTCCCTTCTCTGTTTCCCTGAAACTATCACAACATTTTTGGTTAATTGACTACATTGACATTGACATTGAAGTCGCTCAGTCGTGTCCGACTGTTTTCGACCCCATGGACTGTAGCCTATCAGGCTCCTCCGTCCATGGAATTTTCCAGGCAAGAGTACTGGAGTGGGTTGCCATTTCCTTCTCCAATTGTAATTGACTACACCCTAATACAAAATTAAAAGTTTTACAAAAATATGATCTTATTCTTGCTATTTTCCCACAGTGTAGGAGGCTGAAGAAAAGTTGAAAACATAAGACAAAATTAATTTATAAAAATTTCTGAAGATTTTAATGTCTTTGCTGTATTCTTTTAACATTGAAACCAATTTTAACAATTTCTTATTTAAAAAACTTTAATTCACTTTAATCAACAATACATTCATCTGGTTCAAAAGTCATAAAAGTATAAAAATTATACCCTAAAATGCTCTTTCATATGTCCAGGTCTTACCACAGCCCCTCTCCCCATCCCCAACCATTACCAGTTAACTGTAAAGATACATAGGATATTTTTTATAACCTTACAGCTTCTTAAAAAATTGAAGTATAGTTAATTTACAACGTTGGGACTTCCCTAGTGGTTCAGTGGTTAAGAATCCACCTTGCAATGCAGGGGACACAGGTTCGATCCCTGGTTGGGGAACTAGGAACCCACATGCCATGGAGAAACTAAGCCTGGGAGCCCCAACTACTGAGTCTGTGCACCACAGCTAAAGAGTCCATTCACTGCCACGAAAGAGCCCTTGTGCCACAGCCAGGACCGGAGGCAGCCAAATAAATAATCACTGAAAAATGCTGCCTTAGTTCCAACTGTACTGCAAAGTGCTTCAATTATATGTATTCTTTTCCAGATTATTTTCCATTTTAAGTTATTGCAACATAGTGAGTACAGTTCCTTGTGCTATACAGTAGGTCCTTGTTGTTTACCAATTTTATATATAGCAGTGTGTTTATGTTAATCCCACACTCCTAATTTATCTCTCTCCCTTACAATTTCTTAATGTACATACACTCAATATCAAATATGTCCATTTGTTCCCTCCATTTTTCTGCAAGCTATTTTCACCTATCAATCCATCTTCTTATATTGATATGTGAAGAGGATGCTGATTCATTTGCACAGTAGAATAATATTCCATTGAGTGAAAGGATATACTCTAACAATCTTCCATTGATAGATACTTCAATTGTTTCCCATCTTTTGCTATAATAGACAATGTTGCCTGACTAAACCAATATATATATTGTGTCCTTCTTGTGCTAACAAGCAGGATTAGGTTTCAAAACCAGACCTTCTGAATCAAAGTCATTTGCTTTTACAACCTGACTAACGTTGCTCAATTGCCCTTCATGAGTGTTATATCAGTTCACGCTCCTTCCAGCAGCATATGAGGTCCACTTCCCCACCCTATAGGCATGTTATTATTACAGAGTGTGAGCAAACATTGGGATTTTTCCTCATAGGTGAAAAGTGGTATATCAGTTTACTTTTAACCCGCACTTCTTAAAAAAAAAAAAAAAAATGTTTGGCTGTTCTGGGTCTTCATTGTGGTGCACCAGCTTTCTCTAGTTAAGCCTCGTGGGGGAGCCTTAACTTGTTACAGAGTGCTGGCTCTAGAGTGCTCAGACTCTCGCTGCAGTGCCCAGGCTTAGTTGCCCTGTGACATACGGGGTCTTCATTCCCTGACAAGGGCTCAAACCTGCATCCCCTGCATTGGAAGGCTGATTCTTAACCACTGAACCACCGGGGAAGTCCCTAATCTGAACTTCTTAAATGAAGCTGAGAATGTTTTCACATATTTCATAGTAATTTTCTTTATTTTTTGTGTACTGTTCATGCTTATCTTTGATTCTTTTCCTATGGCATTTAAAACATCAATTTCTAAGAAGTCCACATACATTAGAGATATTAACCCTTTGCCTGAGACTTTAGTTGATATTTTTCCCCAGCATGTTGTTTTTTGACTTTGTTTGCATTGTATTTCCAAGCAGGTTTTTCTTTCACTTTGTGGTTGAATTGGACGAATATTTTCTTAAATGGCTCTAGATTTGGAGACTTAATTAGAAAGGTCCTCCCAAGCCAAGGTAATAAAGGAATGTACTATTTTCTTTTAGAACATACATTTTTTTTCTTTCTGCATTTAAATCTTTGATTCATTTACAGATTGTCATGTTTTAGGGTGTGGGGCAGGCATGTATATGACATTTTTTCCAGTCATGCTGTTGAGTTATGCATAATCTTTTCCACTTATCTAAATCTTATTATCTAAATCATCTCCATAAAGTATCTCTTAGTCCACTGAGATTTACTTTTAAGAACTGTCACGGCACTTGGGGTTTTACCACTGTACTGTGGTTTTATCATAGTAATGTACATGTGTAGGTTTTGACAATTTGGGGGACTCATTTCCTACATTTATGTCCTTATTCACTACAACTTAAATGGAAGAATATGACATTGTGATCACATGGATTTGAGTAAGAGCCATGACTCCCTCTGCAAGTGTGACATTTGGGCCCCAGTGTAATTTTCTTTGTAGTATACTAAACACATAAATTATTACACTTCTATATGTTTTATTTCCCTTAGATGTGGACTTTGTCTTTTGACTTTCACCATGACAACTAAAAGCTATTTATGCTAAATAAACACTCAGCAAACATTTGTTTCTTGGCTAAGTTAGTGTTGTATGGCTTCTTCTTTTAATTTTTGCCTTAATTTTATTCACATAGACCTGTTTGCTCCAAAATAGTGCAGAATTCCTACTTTCCTTTGATCTTTCAGTTTTCTAAAGTAATCACTAGTGTTTCTATGTGGGAGCTCCAGTAAAAATTGAAACCAGGTTGAGTCAGACATTGCAGTGGAAAATGTCGTAGTTTCCCTTATAAGATCTGCAATTGACCTAAAAAAAACCAGACCAAAACAAAAAACCTTCACTAAGGCAGAATCCAGATATAACTGAAAGCACTTCTTACATTGGCTATTGCTGCTTCAGTCGCTCAGTCATATCCGACTATTTGTGGCCCCATGGATTCTAGCACACCAGGCTCCTCTGCCCATGGAATTTTCCAGACAGGAATACAGGGGCAGGTTGCCATTTCCTCCTCCAGGAGATCTTCCTGACCCAGGGATTGAACCCATGTCTCTTACGTCTCCTGCACTGGGGATTCTTTACCACTAGTGTCACCTGGGAAGCCCACGTTAGCTATTGGAGGACAATACTGCTAAGTCACCTCAGTTGTGTCCAACTCTGTGCGACCCCATAGACAGCAGCCCATCAGGCTCCCCCGTCCCTGGGATTCTCCAGGCAAGAACTCTGGAGTGGGTTGCCATTTCCTTCTCCAATTCATGAAAGTGGAAAGTGAAAGTGAAGCCGCTCAGTTGTGTCCAACTCTTAGCGACCCCATGGACTGCAGCCTACCAGGCTCCTCTGTCCATGGGATTTTCCAGGCAAGAGTACTGAAGGGGGGTGCCATTGCCTTCTCCAGGACGACAGTAATACTAGGCAATAAAATAGGGTGTTGGAAAAGATCACAGATTAGGTGTTGAGATTTGACATCTATTGTTTTTATCATTTACCATCTATTTTCCCCCAATGTCTGGTAAGAATATCTTAAATCTCTCCTCAGACACTTCCCTCTACCACTCTCAGCTTTCATGGGCTTTGGCTCCAGAAAAACAAAGTCATTAGTCAGTGTGAGCACAGCATCTTCTAGGCCATGGAGATAGGCCCAGGGATGTGCATTTGACTCAGTGAGAGTAAGATACAATGAGATATTTCCTGGGGTTTCTAGGAAAGCAGTAGGTAGTTTCCAACTAGATCTCATTGGAGATTACGTGAGACTGAACTTTTACCACCACACAGAATCTCAAAATCAAAACACATATATTAAGGAGAGAAAAGTTAGAGGGTAGGAGAAAACCTTGAATATTCTGGTAACATTTTTTTTGGTCCTGAATATAATCTTGCTTTAATGTCAGTTCTACTTCTATGCTTTTCAGTTGGGTGCACCAATAAATCATCCCTCTTTTCTGTTTCATTTTAGCTAGTTTGAAAAAGTAACTGATAGATCAGCTCCATAAACTAGTTTGGTCACATTTAGGTAAATCAGATTAGCACATGTGTCTCATTGGCTCTAGAAATGCTTGAGCCAAGGTCATTTCCAATGTTAACATTAAATGAGACAGAATTAGCTTTTTGGGTAAATTATCACTGTCAGTCCCAAACAGTCCATGAGTTTTGCATTTTGAATACTGACCTGTGGAATCAGTTTAGGTCAGTTCAGTTGCTCAGTAGTGTCCGACTCTTTGCGACCCCATGGACTGCAGCACACCAGGCTTCCCTGTCCATCACCAACTCCTGGAGTTTACTCAAACTCATGTCCATTGAGTCATTGATGCCACTCAACCATCTCATCCTCTGTCATCCCCTTCTCCTCCTGCCTTCAATCTTTCCCAGCACCAGGGTCTTTCTGAGTCTATATATTAACTAGTCAGGGGCTCACTGGTGATCTGCTCTGTTCTTAAGGAATCTTAGCAATTCCATTTTTGATTCCCCAGAGAAACAACCAAAGAAAACAACCAAAGAGCTCCGACTGCACAAGTGAAGACTCAATTATTTTCCTTGATTTTATTGCACCTTGTTTTGCTATTTATCATTCATATCTATCTCCTCCATTAGATACAAGGTTATTTTCTGGACTTTCCTGATGGTCCAGTGATTGTGGGTCCACCTGCTGATGCAGGGGACATGGGTTTGACCCCTGCTCTGGGAAGATTCCCAATGCCTCGGGGCAGCTGTGCCCCTGCACTGCAGATACTGATGGCTGCGAGGCCTAGAGCCCATGCTCCACAACAAAAGAAGCCACAACAATGAGAAGCCCATGCACTGCAGATAGAGAGTAGTCCCGGCTCGCTGCAAGTGGAGAAAGCCCACACACAGCAACGAAGACCCAGTGCTGCCAGAAATAAATAAATAGATTTTTAAAAAGTTATTTGCTAGCAGGTGCTTTGCCTTATGGTAATTTTCCCAATAAAGTCTTTCAGAATGTGTTACTAAATTAAATTTGGCTGCTGAGACACACACCCAAAATAACAGCAATAGGCGTTTGTTTCCTCCTCAGGCAAAAGCAAGTTGGAAGCAGGCAGTCTGTAGCCGGAAGAGCAGCAGCTCCATGAACTCCAAAGACCCAGACTTCTTCCAGCTCTTGGCTCCTCCAGAACAAGGGTTTTGCTTTTCTGCTCATGGTGCAGGACAGCTGATAAATTTGTGATGTTTTCCTTCTTTTGGCATTAAAATATCTGTTCTTCTGTATAATGGTAAGAATACATGGTCTTTTTTCCCTCCATGTCTTTATCTGGCTATGTTGAGGCCCTGGATCTCCCTCCACACAAAGACTCATTTCTGTCCCCAATGAAGTTTAAAATATTTTAAACTGGTCTATGAAATGCAAGCTTGGGAACCATTGGCTTGCTGTAAATTTAGTATTCACAAATAAATTGGAACAATGAATTACAAATTAAAATAACCTTTCTCCTTACATCTAGCTAAATATGATTATCATCCTAAGATTGTTATTTTTAAAAATTGAAGTATGGTTGATTTACAGTACTGTGTTGAGCTTCATATACCATAGTAATTAGGTATGTATTTTTCAGTTTCTTTTCTTTTATAGGTTATTGCAAAATGTTGAGTAGAGTATCCTGTTCTGTTCAGCAGATTGAGTCATTTAAAAATCGAATCATTTAAAAATTGTGACCTGAGAAGTATACTTAGTACCTGTGGTTTAGACTCCCTTTCTGTAAAAATTCTGATATGTTTCAAGGTTGGTATCTTGAGCCAGGTACAGATACATACAACCTGTTAATTTCTTCAAATATATATAAATTACAAGTGACATTTGAAGTCCCTGTATAATAAAATGTTAATGTTGAAAGTCAAAACAAAAACAAAAAAAGACATTGTAAGTTGGAGTTATCCCTAGGATGCAAGAATAGTGAACACATGCAAATCGATAAATATATTACACCAAATTAAAAAAAAAGGGACATCCTCACAGTATGCTGGAACATTAAATGAAACAATGATTTTGACATTATTTTATGTTAAAGATACAAAAATGTAACAATAAGTGTTAATATTTACAGCAATAGTAGCACAGGACAGATTAAGAAGCTGTGGTGCTTAGGTTGAACCTCAACTCTGCTACTGAGAGAGTCAATTCCTAGGCAGGTTGATAAGAAGTCCGGGAGTCCCCAAGGAGAGAGGAGTCTGGAATTCTCAAGGAGGAGGAAAGGACAAATATTTTTTTCCCTCTGCATTCCTTAGGATTATATAACAATAATGTATCCCGCTTGAGGAGAGTTTCTGGAAAAAACCTGGCTAATCCTGTTATAAGAGGAGAGCGAAAAAGTTGGCTTAAAGCTCAACATTCAGAAAACTAAGATCATGGCATCCGGTCCCATCACTTCATGGGAAATAGATGGGGAAACGGTAGAAACAGTGTCAGACTTTATTTTTTGGGGCTCCAAAATCACTGCAGATGGTGACTGCAGCCATGAAATTAAAAGATGCTTACTCCTTGGAAGAAAAGTTATGACCAACCTAGATAGCATATTCAAAAGCAGAGACATCACCTTGCCAACTAAGGTCCATCTAGTCAAGGCTATGGTTTTTCCTGTGGTCATGTATGGATGTGAGAGT
>SJYQ01020095.1:352873-364538 GCA_006410935.1 Redunca redunca
ATGTTGTGACAAAGAATTGTAGTGCTGTTTGGTGGAAGAAGTACAGGATGAAATGTAGATGACAGAATTTAAGGAAATTTATGATATGGGGGAAGAACTATTAAAAAAAAAGAAACAGATGGAAATCTTTTCGAAATTACAGAATTCGAGAGGCAGGAGCACACTGCGCTAGGTGGTTTATTTTATTTGTTCAAGGACTCATCTTGCAAGCATTAAAGCAAGCATGGGCTTTGATTCTGGGAGCCCAGATTCACAGACTTAGGAAGACAAAAGCGAACTGTGCTCCACGTACATGGACGCAAACTAAAGGCTCGTGGTTAATCAAACTGTAGTTTTCAGTTTCTACAGCCTTGCAGCCAGAAGTCACAGGTCCTTTAGGTCCTTTTGGATGCCCCAGAGGGTATCTGCACTTTTCTTGAGTTGGGCAACCTCTTCATCCTTCAGCTTCTGGTTGATAACACTGGTTAACCCTCGAGCATTCAGGATACATGGAAGGCTCAGGAAGACTTCATTCTCAATGCCATACATGCCCTGCCAGAACAAGAAAAGCACTAAGATTAAGAAATGAAACCGCAGGTTAAGAATGACCAACCGCAGGTCCTGGGGTTGAACAGGACAACTTGCAGGAAATTTGATAAGCATAAACTCCTTCTTTAGTTTTTATCACCGACAGGCCTATCTATCTCTAATATTTGTATTTCAAATTTGATTTTATACATAGAATATACAAATAGACACTATGAAAAAACTAGAATTTTTTAAGTACTTTATCATACTTATTGACACCTCTCTGCTTGTATGTCTTCAAATTAAATCACATTCAAATGTGGTTCTTATTGAGCTTTTTTTCATGAAATTTTAAGTATCCTGAAAATTCTTTAGTTAAGTAGAAGATTTTAGGTAGTAGTTGACCTACAAGGTCCAGGAAAGTAACTGGAAGTCACACAAAGGCAAGATTCTTGGAATACTCAAGAACTGCTGAAAAAAAAAAAAAAATCACGCAATTCCCCAAACACCGTACTGGTTTGTATTAAGTAATTTACTCACAGGATCAATTTAATTACGTAATTATTTTAGTATGTTAATCAAGGGAGTTTTATATTTTCTTAAATTAGCTCTGAAAGTTTTTATACATACACAAAAGTGGGGGCAATAAACAAATTTTTATATATGGACTCAGCAATTATCCAATTTTGCCATACTTGCTTTTAATTTTTTTTGCTATAGTATCAAAAAGCCAAATAACAAGAAAAACACCTCAAAACATCTGATACCATGATTTATCCCCCTATACTTCTATATTTACCTCTTCTGTTTCTTTCAGTCTACTGCATTTTCTCCCTTACTTTTTCATTTCTGCTGTTGACTTGCAGAAAATGAGTCAGTTATCTCAGTTTTATTTAAAAATAATCAATTTCTACTTAACTGTTCCATAACTTCTGAATTAAACTAAATTTGCTAAGCTTTAAGTGCTACATACATCAAAGCCAAGCTATAGTTTATAATACACCAACTTGAAATGAAATTATTAAACTTATTCAAATGATCATCTAAGAATATGCTGAATAAGACTCAGAGTTAATATTTAATTTGGCACATTATACAAAGGAGAATTATAAAAACACATCTGATATCTCAGCTTCTATAAACTTTTGTTCTTTTGGCCTAAGCTTCTGATACAAAGGAGTAAAGTTTCCATAAAATTTTGACATGAAAAATAACTGTGGACTGAGACATTATCTCATCCTTCTTAAAATTAATCTACTTATGGAATACTCAGTGAGAAACCACCTAATATTTTTAACAGTTTACCTTCACCATTGTTGACACTGGGTGAATCCTGGATAGATTTTTCAACATGGATTCAATAAGATCAGCCACACTTAATCCAATAGCCCAGTTGGTATATCCTTTTAGCTTGATGACTTCATAGGCACTAAGAAAAAAAAGAATCATAAAGGAGATTAATTGACCAGATGCTTTGGTGGTTTGATTCCTGCTGTCTCTTAACTCTGTCATCCTGAGAACATTATTTAGACTACCTATCTCAGGATCCACTTCTGTAAAATAAGGGTAACAATGGTATCTGCTTCATAAGTTTGTTAAATGAGTTAATATATATGTAAAATATTTAAAACTTTAAAACTACATGGTTGGCACTATGTAAATGCTTTAATAATTTAAGTAGTTTATTGTATAAATAGCCATTTTTAAAATCACAGTGGTAGCATATACATTTTGCAACCAATCTTCTTATTTATAAACACAAATATTTCCAAAGATTCTGAACCCACAAAGGCACTTGTACTTGAGAATTAGGTAGCAGGAGTAACTGAGTACTAGAAAAATGGGACTTAATGCAATCTATCACTAATTAAAAGACCTTGGGTGAGCTACACTGGGTTTATCTTAATGAAATCCTAAGAACCCTTTCAACTTTTTAAAGATCCTTTTTCTTCATATACAGGTCAAATTCTTGGGGGGAAAAAAGTCTTTAAAATTGAACTAAATGAAACGATTCCATATTTGAGAAAACAGTTACACTTAAAAACACCTTAAGACTTTGTAGAGGAGAAAACTGAGATTCAGCTTAAAAGTTAAATGGCTTCCCAATATTATACAGTGTCAAAAGACCCATAATTTCAATCTAAGCCCACAGTCTTTACTCTGGCCCAAAATGATACCTTATTTTATGATAAACATGAGGGCCATAGAGAGAATGGTTAGTCACAAAAGGCAGTTTTAAAAAACAGGGGAAAGGGGACATCCTCGGTTGGGTGTGGAGAGACACTGAATCAGTGTTCAAGCTACTGATTGCTAATAGCTTGAAAACTATTAACAATCAATCAGTAATATTATTTTAGTCAATTATGACACAGCAGTGCCTAGGTTTACTTTTCTAAATAAGCCACCTTTGCCATCTGTGAATTCCATGTTTCACTCCTATTACAACAGAATTTCTCTGGAAAAATATTTGTTTTCCCTAGGGGCACCAGCATAGCAAGTTTGACCAGTGTATTGCCTCTTTCAGAAGCTAATAGCTGCATATTTGCTACGCTGAGTCTATCTAAAAGAAAAAAATAATTAAAAAATGAAAAAAAAGGGAAAAAAACCACTCTCCCTCAAACAAACAAAAAAAAGAGTAAATTTTTTTTTTTAAAGAGGAAAACAAAATTTTGGAAAAAGTTTATCTGAATAGGCAGCCATCGAAAGTGTTCTCGATTTTGTCTAAGATGATATTATTTGTCTTAAATCAAGCCCCCTTCCCCCGGCTTACCTCTCAACCACCATCTTATGCACTTCCTTCCAATGTTCACTATCATTGTCTGTTCCCATTTCTGGATTCAGCTCCTGGAGAGAAACGCCTGCCACATTCACTCCACTCCACACAGCCACTATTGGGGGTGGGGGAAAGAGAAGCATTTTGTCTCTGACATTGTTTTTAAAAAAATCTTTCCTTCTCTTAGTTCAGATTTCACCCTTGATGCAAGTTATCCACTAACTGCTCCAACGACAATTCACTCCAATACACTTCCCCCCAGAGACTAACATTTGCCTTCAGATCTGACCTTTTACCTTTCAACCATTTTGATGCAAACAGAATTGCTGTGTCAGACTTACAGGCATTATGAAATTCTTCCCTTTCTGTGGTTTTGTGAAATCGTGAGGGATTCTAGTTAGGAACTATCTGAAACTCTGGGTTTGAGGAATTCTGAACTTTCTGCCTGCTTATATTTAAAAAAAATAAGTAATAATTTTAAGACCCAATTCTTACTGTACCAAAGTTCACTCTACCAGAATTACACTACTAATTTTTCAAAGAAAAATGTACACCTTAACCTTTAGGGAGAAAACAGCCCCTTGCATATTGGGCAGAAGTGGATTTAATAAAACCAATATTATCATTATGTCTTAGATTATTACAGTTTTATACAATAAGCCTATTCAATGTGTAATATTCAATGTTTAAGATGAAATGATGGAATTAGAATGTCTCAAACTATCACAGTAATCATCTTTAACCATTTTTAAACCATTATTATCTAAATAATATTTAACTAAGAATCATTAGTGGATACTAAACTTATGAGGCAAAAAACTGATAAGGAATCAGATATTTACCTAGCCAGTATCAAAGAATTCTCTCACAATTACTTATCTATAATGTGATGTAGGTAAGAATATAGACTACAATTAAAAACAAATAAGAAATTCAGAATGGCAAGAACAGTATCCTAAGTTCACAGCAAACACTGTCTGTGTTTTGTTTTGTTTTTTTACCGCTTGAGTCGCCATGTTCCCCCAAAATCCATCCGTGGCAGCTGCTGGGATGAATGCCAAGTTTTTCAGCCATAAGGTAGCGAAATCTAGCAGAATCCAGGTTACATCCACTCCCAATCACACGGTGCTTGGGTAATCCACTTAGTTTCCAGGTAACATATGTGAGAATATCCACTAAAATTTTAAAAAAATAATATATGTAAGTACATAAAAACTGATGTCAACTGCTATGTCAAGCAATGCCCTGGTTTTCTCCTCTCCCCTCTGCTCCATCCCCCAAATGAGATGTGGCCAGAAAAATGTGAATATTTGACTTTTCATAATTAGGGACCACTGGGGCTAGAAAGATAAGAAAAACTTTTAAGCTGTATAGTCAAGAGATTGTAAAACACGGAAAATGCGATACTGTAGTTTTAATTTACATTATCATTGGAAACAAGAATATATGAGTCTTGCAGATTAATTTACTACATATGGAAAGAAAGAGAAAAAGGGCTGAATTCGATCATCACTTAAGTTTCTTCCAATTCTAACATTCCAGGATTGTAACAACTGTTTTCAGAAACTAAAAGCTATAGGTTACTAAACAACCAAGGCACACTGCTAAAAGTTAACCTTTGGGAACAAGACAGTACTCAGTAAACAATTATTATAATATAGGGTATTCGCACTTTCTAGTATTTAGCAGAAAGAATTTAATGACAGTCTTTATTCTGGTGTGGCACAGAGGTAAAACCTGCCGGGCTAGAGAAGATCAGAGCATTTATACAGGCTAAGCTGTAAAAAGTAGGAAAATGTGCACACCAGGAAGGCAAGTCTCCACCTCCGCTCTCATATACAGACACTGGATGAGATATTTTAAGGTCATTTTGGCCTGGATATTATAACCTCTTCCTTGGCAACACTGACTCAGTAGGAGTGACTCCCTGGAGACGTAAGACTTTGAAGATATACCTGGAAAAGTTGTATAACCAGTTAATAATGTCTGCCTTAAGCACAGGATGTAGCAACTTCATATGTGCCTGCTGTTTGTCACTCATGCTCTGTATCTGTTTGCCACTCTCTATTTATGAGAAATTTTAGATACAAGGCTGACTAGGAAACTCCAAGCCAAGATGGTCTTGCTGGCTCCCAGCTCTCAATATCCCATAAATTGTAAGGATTTTCCTGGCTCTTACAATGTTTCTGTATGTGAAATATCAGAGATAATCAGCTTTACCATTTAAAAACATATTTATCTACTGTGCTTACCAATAAAAAGTAAGTCTGGTGGCAAACTATAGCCAAGAGTGTAAAACAGTGAATTTTGACTCTCTGGGCTAAAAAAATACAATCCTTTCTAACCAGAAATTTTAAGTTACAACATTTGGTGTTAAACATGTATTTGTCCATCAACAGGCTATTTTCCATCTTTAAACCTAGACTAATTAATGGCTTTCTTTAACTCCTTAAAAAAAAAAATCAGTCAACTTAATTTTCAAGAATTTTAGAAATAAGAAGACTAAAGTGCATTTTCTGGAAAATAGAAGGTCAAATATGCTAAAATATTTCTTCCAACTGGAGCCACATTCAAATGCTTCATTTTGTATCCCAGTATAATCTTGATAGAAAATTTTAAAACCTTTTAGACTTTCCAACAAACCCAGATAAAATGAGATGAAACTGCATTATATAAAACTCTTCTCATATTCTTCAGCATGTGGCCTGGGAAGGTGCCAGGGGTTTTGCAAACATCACTCTCTGTGGCCAATTAACCACGAAGACACGTGAATTGCTTAGGCCAAACACCAGAAAACACTTTTTATAAGTTAAAAAAAAAAGAAGAAGGAAAAGAAAAAAAAAATCCCAAAGTACTTGAACAGAACTGAATCTTAAGGCATCACAATGATACCTGGGTTGGAAACCACGATGATGATGCAGTCAGGACTGTACTTGACGATCTGAGGAATGATGAACTTGAAGACGTTAACGTTCCTTTGCACCAAATTCAGGCGGCTCTCCCCCTCTTGCTGGCGAACTCCTGCAGTTACCACCACGATCTTGGAATTGGCAGTGACAGAGTAATCTTGAAGGAGAGGGGAGAAAAGGACTTCACATACAACTCTGCATCAAAACATGCCGTTATGAGATGCTCTAGGAACCCAAACATACGTAAGCTCATGGAACGTATGTGAGAATTACGTTTTCTGTATAACATGTTGAGTTGCAACACCAGTGTTCCAAGGCTTCTTCCTCCTTGAGGGATGTGGAACCATTCCGACCATAACACTGGCTCAGAAAATGAACCCAGGAAACAAAGACAGCCCTAAATTATGTTTCTTGCTAACAGATTCAAAATTCTATTGGCTTTAGAGAATATTGGATTGTCAGTAATAATACAAAGTATAAATAGGGAGTGCAAAGTTCAACTGGAAGTCATCCAACAAAAAAGCAATTGGAAGGTAACTGTAGACTTGTAATGTTAAGTCAATCTATGAAGGCAAAGGAAGGCACTCAAGTGTTTGTTTTTGGCTAGAATTTAATTTCTAATACTCAACATTTTAAAGAAGCTTTATTGTTTTTAGCAATGAGTTTCTCTAGAGAGTATTTATTTTTTCCCCAAGCAAGTGAATCCTTTCTCAAATTATAGATGTTTTGATTTGATGTGGTCATTAGACTCAATATTTATGGATGACTTATACAATTAAACCATGTTGCTATGTGACTTTTGACAGTTACTAATAATTTATCAGCTTCCTCTTCCATAAAATGGAGGTAACAGGACCCACTTTTCAGAGGGCTGCAGTGAAGATGAGACATGCAACAAGTTTCACAGTACCCAGAATGCTAATAATTTAATAAGTAACAGCTATTATTAGTAGTTGACTTGCCCTGTGGCTCAGATGGTAAAGAATCTGCCTGCAATGCAGGAGACCCAGGTTCGATCCCTGGGTTGGGAAGATCCCCTGGAGAATGGAATGGCAACCCACTCCAGTATTCTTGCCTGGAAAATCCGGTGGACAGAGGAGCCTGAGGGGCTACAGAGGAGTCCACGTGGTTGCAAAGAGTTGGACATGACTGAGTGATGGACACACACACTATTAGCAGTAGTACTGTTAGAAATTATTTTGGAGGCTGGACATTACCGTATCTATAGGCACAGCCATATTACTACATAAATGCATTAATCCAGAACAAAGATGGCTAGAATACGCATTTATTTACTTTCTTTGAAGCACTCAAATTATTTTGTGCAAATACTTCTTTGGATTTAAAACATCCCTGTTCTCAGGTATGTGTAAGTAAGCATTTGGATCCAATTTCCTAAAATGTTATGCACTGTATATGTGCAAGGCACCAGGGGGAGGCTTTACAGAGATAACAATTATGATTGTCCCTGAAGATGACCTGGACCCAGAAGGAAACAAGAAACTTCTGACATTAAATCACCAGGATGGGAGTGAGGATATCAGTTTATTATTTGTTCACTTCAGGCATGAAAGGAGCCTACCTTTGTCGGCCACAATTTTCGGTGTCTGAAGGAATAAGCTCCCGTGCTGCAGGTCCATCATCTCCCCTTTGAGTTTATCTTCCAAAACATCCACAAGAGCAAGCTCATCAGTCAGAGACTATAGACACAAAGAGGGCTGTTAGAACCCCAAGCCACTCAAGGACACCTCAGTTCACAGTATTTAAGTCTAATACCTTTGAAATGGAAATGCCCAATGTCTAAAAATTTAGGGAAGAATTTTTACCATGGAATTAGGTGTGCTTTCAACAATTTGATGATGAAATGTTTTGAATAACGAACCATCAATATTTGATACTTTTTTTTTTTTAAAGAATTTCACCTCTAGTACTCAATGGACACTCAATGAGCTTGATATAATTATTTTAAGAATCTGTAAACGTGCAAGTATCATGGTTCAACAGTGGCCTCAGGGTGCTCAAGTCTTCACATTAAAGGGGGGTGATGGTAAAAAAAACAGACTCACAAAGAGCTAGCAACAGTCTTGGGTATTGTGTCCATCCTGAAGGTCACTCCTAGTTTGGAGGGATTTAGAGAGGGCAGATTTCATTTAAAACAAGAGGCTGAGTTCACTTCAGAGCAGGCTTTGAAGGCCTGCTTGAAGCTAGGAACCCTCGGGTTGGCTCTGACCAACTTGAACGTCCTGCTGGTGAAAGATAAGAGTCAGGGGCACAGGCCTCCAGGGCTAGTGAATTCTCCACACATTTTCAAGGCAAACTTGGCCAGTCTCAACGTTTTCTTGTTTTCTATTCCGACTGTCATCTTGTGCCATCCATCCCAAGTAATCCCCTCAATCATCCTGCCTGCTTTTCAGCAAGTCCTTCATCTTTTCTTCTCAGGGAAAGGGAGCTGTTGATCTGTTGTTCAGTCGCTCAGTTGTGTCTGACTCTGTGACCCCACAGACTGAAGCACGTCAGGCTTTCCTGTCCTTCACCATCTCCCGCAGTTTGCACAGATTCATGTGCATTAAGTCAGTGATGCTATCTAACCACCTAATTCTCTACCACCTCCTTCTCCTTTTGCCTTCAATCTTTCCCAGCATCAGTCTTTTCCAGTGAATCGGCTCTTTGCATCAAGAGATCTAGTTGTGTTTAAATAACCTTTCAGCTTTTAACATCGGTTTTAAGACTCCATGCCTCCAATGCAGAAGGCACAAGTTTGATCCCTGGTCAGGGAACTAAGACCCTGAATGTTGTGCAACATGGCTCAAAAACTTAAAAAATAAATACATCAGTTGTCTTGTGAAAACTCGTAATTACAAACTCTATTTTTTTTTAATTATATTTTTGACCATGCCCTGTAGCACGTGGGTTCTTAGTTCCCCAACCAGGGGTCAAACCCAGGCCTCCTACAGTGGGAGCATGGAGTCTTAACCACTGGACCACCAGGGAAGTCCCTACAAACTCTAAAAAGTAATTACCCTTCCCATTGACCTATCACCCCAATCCTGGCCTTTATTGCTTTTCAGGCTGTTAGCAAGTGTTCTTGCCTGGAGAATCCCAGGGACGGGGGAGCCTGGTGGGCTGCCGTCTATGGGGTCACACAGAGTCAGACACGACTGAAGCGACTTAGCAGCAGCAGCAGCAGCCGCAAAATAACTAGCCTAATATGTGAAGGATAGTTTGATAAGTTATATAAAGGGAAAAAATTATGAAGTAACTCAGGTTCAGAAAGTGCTTTGAAGGCTAAGATAGAATAATCCATGTGGAATTGGAAGGGGTCAGGAAGGCTCTGAGCAGCAGAGGGAGAGACAGGAAGAGAGGTGAGGTGGCCAGTAAGAAAACTTGACCCAGTTAACTTGCCAGTGAAGCAGGTCCTGCTCCAGGTAGGAGCCTAGGAATAAAGGCTGTCACCTGTTTCTAGAAAACCAGTGTCGGCTGGCCTGAAGTAGCAAGCTACAATAGGCTTGCTTGGGAGGGTTTCTCTGAGACTCAAACTTCCATGTGACTGAATGCATTCTTAGCTCCAAGCAGCTGACTCACTTGGCAACTTCAAAGGACCCTTTTATGAACTGGGGGTTGCTTTGCTGTTGCTCAGTCACGGAGTCGTGTTCGACTCTTTCGTGACCCCATGGACTGCAGCACGCCAGTCTTCCCTGTCAAGTATTTTCTCCTTCCGTGTATGTCAAATGCAGGCATTAATGTTCACCCTTTTTCACTTACACACGTTTTTAACACTTGAAATGGTTTCATTCCTCTGCAAGATCACGCACAGCCCTCGCTTGTGTTTCTGGAGCCCTAAATTCATTCCAGAGAACTTCATAACCAATCCTTTCAGGTGCCAAGTACTGGGGATGCCACTCTTATTTTGGGGACATCCCATGTGCACTGCTGAAGTCAAGGGGCACAACAATTTGGGGCTTAAGTGGAAAAGGATGTCATAGGATCTCAGATCTTATGTTTTGTTTCAGTGGGTAGAGAATTGGCGGAGAAGTGCATAGTCAGCTGACGAGGAAGGAAGAGATCCAACACTTGGAGAAAATAATTATAGCGCTGGATTTAGCTGCATTTATGCAACCTGAATAGCCTCCCAGTGGGAGGCAGGCAAACGAAGATGTGTGACTAAGTACTGACACTTGGGCTTAAATAAATCTTTCTGTATTCACATAGTGTATACTAGCCAATGAATTTACCACATGTATATTCCACTTAAGCTACATATTTTAAAATGATCAATATATCAAGGCTTAGATTAACTGCCAAAGCACTAACTCATTGAGGAACAAGGTCAGTTAGAAGCCAGGAACAATATTTATTGATAGCCTATTTAACATAAGACAAAAATCGTCTATTTGGACTTTTCCTGGTGGTTTAGTGGTTAAGACTCTGTATGAGTCTTCCCTGGTGGCTCAGATGGTAAAGCGTCTGCCTTCAACGCGGGAGACCCAGGTTCAATCCCTGGGTTGGGAAGATCTCCTGGAAGGAAACGGCAACCCACTCCAGTTCTCTTGCCTGGAGAATCCCACGGGCGGAGGAGCCTGGTAGGCTACAGTCCATGGGGTCCCAAAGAGTCGGACACGACTGAGCGATTTCACTTTCACTTTCACTTCCACTATAGTGGACCCAGGTTCAAACCCTGGTCGAGAAACTAAGATCCTGAATGCTGGACAGCCTGGCCAAAAAAAAAAAATACATATATCTCTTAATCTAAGTCCTGTGTGGATCAGACATAGTCACAACCTACCTCTTGGTCCCTGAGCTAGCCAACTGTTGTTTTTGTTGCTGTTTAGTTGCTAAGTCACATCCAGCTCTGCTGCTGCTGCTGCTGCTAAGTCGCTTCAGTTGTGTCTGACTCTGTGCGACCCCACAGACGGCAGCCCACCAGGCTCCTCTGTCCCTGGGATTCTCCAGGCAAGAGCACTGGAGTGGGTTGCCATTTCCTTCTCCAATGCAGGAAAGTAAAAAGTGAAACTGAAGTCACTCAGTCGTGTCTGACTCTTTTCAACCCCATGGACTGCAGCCTACCAGGCTCCTCTGCCCATGGGGTTTTCCAGGCAAGAGTACTGGAGTGGGGTGCCATTTCAGTGCCTTAATATTTGATGGCTGCATTCTGCATTTTTATATTCAAGTGTTTAGTCTGCATAACATTTTGTGGGAGGAAAAGGTATAACTTTTTCCAAATAGCTAAATGGACAAGCACCGCTTATTCAATAATTTGTTTTTCTTCTCTGGCATGTCACTTTGTATTAAATATTCTTTGGTTTTGTGTCTGGGTTTTGAGTCTGTTCCATTAGCCTGTCTATTCTTGTACAAACACCAAATTCTAATTAAGTTTCACTTTTAGGCCAAGTCTTGCACTGCAAAAACTACTTTGCAGTATGTCTGTAATTACATTGCTCTGTATGCTGTGTTTGTAGAAGAATGTGACTACAGCTGA
>SJYQ01020108.1:0-96308 GCA_006410935.1 Redunca redunca
AACCCTCTAACCGTAACCCTCTAACCCTGACCCTCTAACCCTGACCCTCTAACCCTGACCCTCTAACCCTGATCCTATCCCTCTAACCCTGACCCTCACCCCTGACCCTGATCCTCACCCCGACCCTGATCGTTACCCCTGACCCCTGATCCTCACCCCTGACCTGTACCCTGATCCTCACCCCTGACCCTGACTCCTATCCCTAATCCCTATCCCTAACCCTGACCCTAACCCTATCCCAAGTATTAGCTCAGCCCGGATCAGCAGCATATGAAACAGAGTGGTACTAGTGTAAACCTGTGCATTTATACAAAACTGGATGAAACGCTCACAAATCAACACTTACTTATAGACAGAAACATTTTCACAATGGCATACAACATTCAATTAATGAAACAGTGTTTTTTTCAACAACTGATGAATATAACAATGCACTATACAAATCATAGGAATTAAATGGGACTCTAATCAGATTAGATCTGATTGATAGAGTGCCTTAAGTTTCAGGGAAAGTTTAACAGGAGGATTCTTATGTGCTTTTTTTCATAAGTACTTTGGTTCCTTTTTAACCAGAACAGCACACTGCCTCCAGGAACTGGGGTCATTGTGTGAGACAGGCTTTAGTCTCCTTTAGTAAACATTCTCTTTACGACAAAACTGCTTTGTCTCAATCCCCTTTCCTAAGATACGGATTTCTCCTGACGTTGTGATCATCATCATCCATTGTTCACTCAGTAACGGTTACTGTACATTTGGTTTCTGATCTTTATCATTGATGAAAGAAACTTCTTGTACTACAGCCTATATATACTCACAGAAAAATCATTAAAGTACCTCTGCTCCATCAGAGCTTAGGTCCCTGTGTTTGTCTTTCTTTCTCTCTCTCTCTCTCTCCCTTCGGCTGATTCCTTGGAGCACAGAGACCCTACTTGCTCACTCTCCTGCCCAGGCTTCTAAAACTCTCTCGAGAAGGGACCCTGTGCCTTCACCCCACCTTGAGAGGGCACCTGGTGCCTTCGTGAGAGACGCAAGTCCTGTGTCATGGACTTTATTGATTTTCTGCATAAACCAGGGTGGAGAAGGCAATGGCACCCCACTCCAGTACTCTTGCCTGGAAAATCCCATGGGCAGAGAAGCATGGTAGGCTGCAGTCCATGGGGTCGCTAAGAGTTAGACACGACTGAGCAACTTCACTTTCACTTTTCACTTTCAAACATTGGAGAAGGAAATGGCAACCTACTCCAGTGTTCTTGCCTGGAAAATCACAGGGACAGGGTACCCTGGTGGGCTGCCGTCCATGGGGTCACACAGAGTCAGACACGACTGAAGTGACTTAGCAGCAGCAGCAGCATAAACCAGGGAATATCATCCTCTTTCTCTCTTTCACTTTCTTATCATTGCCTCTGGACCGCCAGGTCCCAGTCCATTAAAGGACCCCAACGCTGAAGAACAATGGACGTAGTTTTGTAACATTACACAGGAGGTGGTGATCAAGACCATCCCCAAGAAAAAGAAATGCAAAAAGGCAAAATAGTTTTCTGAGGATGCCTTAAAAATAGCTGAGAAAACAAGAGAAGCAAAAGGCAAAGAAGAAAAAGAAAAATATATCCATCTGAATGCAGAATGCCAGATAATAAAAAGGAGAGGCAAAAAATTCTTCCTAAGTGATCATTGCAAAGAAATACAGGAAAATAACAGAATGGGAAAGATTAGAGATCACTTCAAAAAAAATTAGAGATACACCAGAATATTTCATGCAAAGATGGGAACTATAAAGGACAGACATGATATGGACCTAACAGGAGCAGAAAATATTAAGAAAAGGTGGCAAGACTACACAGAAAATTTATACAAAAAAAGATCATTACGCTGATAACCTAGAGCCTGACATCCTGGAGTGCGATGTCAGATGGGACTTTGGAAGCATCACTACAAACACACCTAGTGGAGGTGATGGAATTCCAGCTGGGCTATTTCACATTCTAAGAGATGATACTGTGAAAGTGCTGCTCTCAATATGCCAGCAAATTTGGAAAACTCAGCAGTGGCCAAAGAACAGTAAAACACTAGTTTTTATCCCAGTCCCAAAGAAAGGCAAAGTCTCTTTAAACTACAAAAAAAAAAAAAATGCACTCATTTCACACACTAGCAAAGTAATGCTCAAAATTCTCCAAGCCAGGCTTCAACAGGACATGAACCAAAAACTCCCAGATGTTCAGGCTGGATGCAGAAAAGGCAGAGGAACCAGAGATCAAATTGCCAACATCCTCTAGTTCATTAAAAAAAAAGCTAGAGACTTCCAGAAAACCTTCTGCTTCATTGACTACACTAAAGCCTTTGACTGTGTGGATCACCACAAACTGGAAAATTCTGCAAGAGATGGGAATGCCAGACCACCTTACTTGCCTTCTGAGAAATCTGTATGCAGGTCAAGAAGCAGCAGCTAGAACCAGACAGAACAACAGACTGGTTCCAAATTGGGAAAGGAGTACGTCAAGGCTGTATACTGTCACCCTGTCTATTTAACTTATACGCTGGGCTGGGTGAAGCCTAAGCTGCAATCAAGATGGCCAGAAGAAATATCAATAACCTCTGGTGCAGATGACACCACACTTATGGCAGAAACCCAAGAGGAACTGCAGAGCCTCTTGATGAAAGTGAAAGAAGAGCGTGAAAAAGCCGGCTTAAAACACAACATTCAAGAAACGAATATCATGACATCCGGTCCCATCACTTCATGGTAATAGATAGAGAAACAAGGAAAACAGTGACAGGCATTATTTTCTTCGGCCCAAAATCACTGCAGATGGTGGCTGCAGTGGTGACATTAAAAGACACTTGCTCCAAGGAAGTAAAGCTATGACCAACCTAGACAGCACATTAAAAAACAGACATTACTTTGCCACCAGAGATCCATCTAGTCAAAGCTACGGTTGTTCCAGTGGTCACGTATGGATGTGAGAGTCGGACTATAAAGAAAGCTGAACACAGAAGAACTGATGCTTCTTGGAGAAAACACTTGAGAGTCCCTTGGACTGAAAGGAGATTCAACCAGCCCATCTTAAAGGAGATCAGTCCTGAATATTCATTGGAAGGACTGTTGCTGAGGCTGAAACTCCAGTACTTTGGCCACCTGATGTGAAAACCTGACTCACTGGAAAAGACCCTGATGCTGGGGGGAATTGGGGGCAGGAGGAGAAGGGGACGACAGAGGATGAGATGGTTGGATGGCATCACTGACTCGATGGACATGAGTCTGAGTGAGCTCTGGGAGTTGGTGATGGACAGGGAGGCCTGGGGTGCTGCAGTCCATGGGGTCACAAAGAGTCAGACACGACTGAGCAACTAAACTGAAATAATCTCAAACCACATTAAAAAAAAAACAACTTTCCCTCAAAAAAAATATAACACAATCAGTCCTTCATATACATAGCTTCTGCAACTAGGAAGTCATATAATTATGAACGTAAAATATTGCAAAAAATTCCAAAGTGTCAAATCTGTAAATACTGAATTACACTTGTAGGCACTTCCTTACATGCCATCTACATTATTTTAGCTGTTACAGCTAATCATGTGCTGTGCTAAGTCCTTTCAGTCTTGTCTGACCCTTTGTGGCCCTGTGGACTGTAGCCCACCAGGCTTCTCTGTCCATGAGATTCTCCAGGCAAGGATACTGGAGTGGGTTGCCATGCCCTCCTACAGAGGATCTTCCCAGCCCAGGGACTGAACCCTCTTGCATCTCATGCATAGGCAAGCACGTTCTGTACCAACCTAGGAATCAATATACATTGCACAAACTGCTGCCATCAGCTTCTACTCTTCATGACAGGAGCAGGAGTAAGAATATCGCGAGAAGCTCTCAAAAGCATCTGCTGTTTAGTCAAGGCAATGTCATACTAGACATTCCAATTATTACTGGGACAAGTCAGTTTCAAAGTCCTCCAATTATGATGGGTATAACTAAAAATTATTACAAATTCATGGGATGTGATGGCGACATTATAAATTTGTCCATATTATGGTACTGCTTCAGGTATGTCTACATCAGCATGAAGTAATGGACTTAAAAGGATGCCTACCATTCCAGCTCAAGCAACAGATAGTAAATACAAAGTGCTGATCATTGTCATTTGTTGAAAATAATCAGCAACTTGTCAATACTTAGAAAATGCTAGAGCAAGCCTTGGAATGTACTATAAAAACAGGTTAGGCCCACTTTGTCCAAGCCCTGGAATAAAATGCAAGTTAAAAAAAAAAAACAGCATCAGTTTTGACATGGCTTTCTCACTGTTTCTTTCTGGAAGCCAGGAGACATTGATTGAAGCTAGGTGACTGCAGGATTTACCTGTGAACTAAAAAATGTTTGGATGGAGGCATATCACTCTAGTAAGAGTATGGCTTAATTACAGTGTTTGACTTCCATTCACTTCATGTACATAGAGTTCTATAATCCTTTAATAAAGAATCATATAAATCATACTTCCTTACACCTTTGAAATCTCCTGGTCTATACTGACTTCAAAAAAGTCATTTAGCCTCATTGTAACAGATAACATAAGCGCTGTGGCTATTAAAGGGACAGTAAGGTGCTTCTGCTGTTTCATATTTCTAATAAGGTGGAAAATCCTCACTGCAGGCCTCTTGCTAGATGAATAAGTAAATAAAGAATATGGAACTTCATTTATAGTAGAAAAATCTCCATTTGTATAGGTATGTCCCTCTCCAAACCAGGAACAGGCAGATAATTAAATCTCAAGTAACTCTTATCAAGGAGAAAGCAATGGCACCCCCACTCCAGCACTCTTGCCTGGAAAATCCCATGGACGGAGAAGCCTGGTGGGCTGCCATCTATGGAGTCGCACAGAGTCAGACACAACCGAAGCGACTTAGCAGCAGTAGCAGCAGCAGCTCTTATCAAAGGAGAAGTCCTGACTTAAATCTGCAAATAATAATACACTTCTTCACTATGTTTTGCCTTTTAGCCTGTCATAATTAGCTTCCCCCCTCCCCCAAGGTCTTTCGTTTCTGAGGATGGCATTTAAGGTGATGGATTTGGATATTTCAGGAACTAACTCAGTTTTCCTGCTTCCTTTTATACAGGAGGAATACATGTTATTTAACATCTGGTTTTCTCCTGATAATCTTTTTTTTTTTACTTTTTTATTTTAAGGGGTACGTCTCAACTAAGAATCTAGAAGAGTAGAGGGAAAATGCTTTTCCTCCCATACACATGCAATGGAATACCACTCAGCAATTGAAAAGAATGATCCACCAACCCATGGAAATACAATGGTAAAACCTTCAGTTCAGTTCAGTTCAGTCGCTCAGTTGTGTCCGACTCTTTGCGACCCCATGAATCGCAGCACGCCAGGCCTCCCTGTCCATCACCATCTCCCGGAGTTCACTCAGACTCATATCCATCGTGTCCGTGATGCCATCCAGCCATCTCATCCTGGGTCGTCCCCTTCTCCTCCTGCCCCCAGTCCCTCCCAGCATCTGAATTTTTTCTAATGAGTCAACTCTTCGCAAGAGGTGGCCAAAGTACTGGAGTTTCAGCTTTGGCATCATTCCTTCCAAAGAAATCCCAGGATTGATCTCCTTCAGAATGGACTGGTTGGATCTCCTTGCAGTCCCAGGGACTCTCAAGAGCCTTCTCCAACACCACAGTTCAAAAGCATCAATTCTTCGGCTCTCAGCCTTCTTCTCAGTCCAACTCTCACATCCATACATGACCACAGGAAAAACCATAGCCTTGACTAGACAGACCTTAGTCGACAAAGTAATGTCTCTGCTTTTGAATATACTATCTAGGTTGGTCATAACTTTTCTTCCAAGGAGTAAGCGTCTTTTAATTTCATGGCTGCATAGTTAAGTGAAAGAATACAGTCTGAGGGAGCTGCCCACAATATGACTCCATCTATGACGTTTTGGGAAAGGCAAAACTTCACAGATAATAAGCAGATGATGGGTGGGGGGGGTATTCAAAGGATTCCATGTGATACTTTAGGATGCATATCTGTCACTATGCATTTGTCTAAGCCTACAGATTTGTGTAGCCCAAGGTGTTAATCATAATCTACTCTGATTTCATTATTTTGGATGTATCAGTGGAATATACAATGTGACATTGCATCTAACTGTAACAGAAATACATAGAAAAACCTCACTGTAGGGGATGGGGTAAAAAGTGCTAAGTTAACATTGGAAAAGAACAGAATCTGTAGACTAAAGGCAAAATGGAGCTTCCATAAACAGTGGGCTTGAATTTACAAGGTTCTTTCCAGGGTGTAGTAGCTAAGAAAGCTGAAACCTCTGCACATGTCACCTGGAAAAGAGCAACACACAGATGAAAGGCTGATGGTGGGAGCCAGGTTCCTCGCTGTGGGAGTGAGAGTTACACAAGGGGAGGGCTTCTGCCCTGGTAATCCTCAATCTCAGCTTCCTGGGAAAATGACATGGGGAGTTGACTGGCCAGGGGAGATGCACAGATCTTTGCAATGTGAATGCCCTGCAGATGTAGGGACCTCACACCTCATCTTTCCACCCATACCTACTAGAAACACTCAGTTCTCAGTGATCTTCCAGGTGCAGCTTTTAGGCCACCTGATGCAAAGAACTGATGCTTTTCCCTGATGGAAAAGATTGAAGACAGGAGGAGAAGAGGACAACAGACGATGAGATGGTTGGATGCTGTTACCAACTGGATCGACATGAGTCTGAGTAGGCTCCGGGAGCTGGTGATGGACAGAGAGGGCTGGCGTGCTGCAGTCCATGGGGTTGCAGAGAGTCAGACACAACTGAGCAACTGAACTGACTGAGCCCCCAGGCAGGAACAGGGATGTGAGGGTCTTGCTCACCCCTAAGTTGTCCCAGAATCCTGGTCTTGGAAGTTGGGGTCATGATTGGAGTGCCTGGGCCTCTGACGAGCAGATGGTTGGAGAAAAGACCATTCCTGAGGGCAGGGTTGCCCTGAAGTCTCTGAGCTCTGATGCCCTGCTGGGATTCATCCCTGGCGGGACACGGACAGGGCCTACAGTGGTTCCCAGGTGGCACCAGCAATAAAGAACCCACCTTGAACAGCAAGGAGATCAAACCAGTCAGTCCTAAAGGAGATCAACCCTGAGTATTGACTGGAAGGACTGATGCTGAAGCTCCAACACTTTGGCCACCTGATGTGAAGAGCCGACTCATTGGAAAAGACCTTGATGCTGGGAAAGACTGAGGGAAGGAGGAAAAGGGGTAACAGAAGATGAGATGGTTGGATGGCATCATCGACTCAATGGACATGAGTTTGAGGAAACTCCAGGAGATAGTGAAGACAGGGAAGCCTGGGGTGTTGCAGTCCATGGGGTCACAAAGGGTCAGACATGACTAAATGACTAACACTTTCACCTTTTGAAGAACAAATGTATACCTTAATCCGGTTGCTGTATACCTGCAACAAAGACAACATTGGAAATGAACTATCTTCCAAATAAAATAACCATTATTTTTACAAATAATTTGAAATGCCTACTATATTCCTGTCGAGCATTGGTGACAACAAATGTTGGAGGTGGCCTGGAGAAAAGGGAAACCTTCTACACTGCTGGTAGGCAAACCAATAAAGCTTTGTTCAGATTTGAATCAATTACCACAGTATGAGTTTACATGGACGGTGGACTAAGGGTCTGACTCTAGTAGGCAATATGTGAAGACAGTTGTGGTATTCCATGTGTGAGAGTGACTGTTTCTTGTCAGACCTGCAGCTCAGTATCTTTTAGAAAAGCTACGATGGTTGCAGCTAAGTCCTGCTGAGTGCGAGTCAGAAGGTGATCTACATTTCTTAGAACAGTCGGTAACACTTCTAAATAATAAACTATAAATCTCAAATAATGAAGCATTTATCTGAAATTTGCAGGCTCTTTGAAATGTGTATTCTACCATGAAAACTTTTCCTCTGTCCTTTTTGTAAGAAATTTTTCACGATAACACTTTAACTCCTCCGTTGTGAATGTTATCGTCGAGATAAGCTTGTTCACATTTGTGATGGAGGTGGAATGATCCACTGTGGTTGCTCTCTGGTCACATGCCTTTCCCAATTACTACTAATGTCCCTACATTCGAGGTTTTTTTCTTTTTGTACCTATCAAATTCTACCTCTCAGATCTGCATTTACACGGAATGAGAAATACCTGGCAAGTTCAGATTATATTACACACTGCTTCCAAAGCCTTTTGCATCTCAAAGGAATCTGAAAATGATGAAGCAGGAACAATGGTTGAGATTTTAAATGATTTCTAAGCCCCACCCCAAAGAAACCCATTAGACTAAGACATTCTAGTATCTTTTACTGGTCTATATAAATACATTAAGTTTCTATCCTTCTGTTACAAAATTGAGAAAAATGATTGGACAAAGTTGCAACAGATTGGAGGGCTATGTTTGGAATGACTGAAGATGAAAGAGGCTACATGAGCTCAAAGGAGTATGTGTAGGTTGATACAAGGTATCAACAAGTACATATCAATGCATCGATAAAGTATACCTTTGTAAACAACGATAAAACATTTATCTTTTCCTCTTTAACTGAACCTTCCAGAATTTAACTTCTTCAGCTGGCTCCCCTGTGGATTTGATGGTTTATTGTGACCAAATTTTGAGTAATTATACTAATAATTGCTTTGATATGTTCTCTTTGCTTTAAAATTGTTTATGCTTTCTATCCCTCTCTGTTGTAATATAATCTTATTATGTTCTAGCAATATCACGTGTTTCGTCTATTTAATAAGATTATTGCTTGCATTATTCACTGTGTAAGCAAGTCTCCAACATATGAATTATGGCTTAAGGTCCTGAAGCAGTTAACATATCAATATGTATATAGATATTTTTAGTTATATGTACATAGATTGCTATAATTATATGTATAGAGACCTTTCTAATTATATCTCTAGAGATTTTTGTATCTAGATGTATAGAGATATTTATAGTAATATGTATAACGATATTAAGGAGTTCAGTCCCATAGTTTGAATGTTCTTTGGCATTGCCCATCTTTGGGATTGGAATGAAAACAGACCTTTTCCAGTCCTGTGGCCACTGCTGAGTTTTCCAAATTTGCTGGTATATTGAGTGCAGCACTTAACAGCATCATCTTTTAAGATTTGGAATAGCTCAGCTGGAATTCCATCAACTCCAGTAGCTTTGTTCATAACAATGCTTCCTAAGGCCCACTTGACTTTAGACTCCAGCATGTCTGCCTGTAGGCAAGTGATTACACCACCATGATCATCCCAGTCATTAAGACCTTTTTGTACAGTTCTTCTGTGTATTCTTGCCACCTCTTCTTAATATCTTCTGCTTCTGTTAGATCCATACCACTTCTGTTGTGCCCATCTTTCCCTTGGTATCTCTAATTTTCCTGAAGAGATCTCTAGTCTTTCATGGACCTAACGTTCCAGGTTCCTAGGTAATATTGGGAAAGGAGTAGGTCAAGGCTGTATATTGTCACCATAAGAAGAACTATAGAGCTTCTTGGTGAAAGTGAAAGAGGACAATGAAAAAGTTGGCTTAAAAGTCAACATCAGAAAACTAAGATCATGGCATCCAGTCCCATCACTTCATGGCAAATAGATGGGGAAACAGTAGAAACAGTGACAGACTTCATTTGGGCAAGGGGGGTGGGGGTTGCCTCTAAAACCACTGCAGATGGTGACTGCAGCCATGAAACTAAAAGACGTTTCCTCCTTGGAAGAAAAGCTATGACCAACCTAGACAGCATATTAAAAAGCAGAGACATTACTTTGCCAACAAAGGTCCATCTAGTCAAAGATACAGTTTTTCCAGTAGTCATGTATGGAGATGAGAGTTGGACTATAAAGAAAGCTGAGCGCCAAAGAATTGATGCGTTTGAACTGTGGTGTTGGAGAAGACTCTTGAGAGTCCCTTGGACAGCAAGATCAAACCAGTCAATCCTAAAGGAAATCAGTCCTGAATATCCATTGGCAGGACTGATGCTGAAGCTGAAGCTCCAATACTCTGGCCAGCTGATGCGAAGAACTGACTCACTGGAAAAGACCCTGATGCTGGGAAAGATTGAAGGCAGGAGGAGAAGGGGACGACAGAGGATGAGATGATTGGATGGCATCACCGACTCGATGGACATGAGTTTGAGCAAGCTCCGGGAGTTGGTGATAGACAGGGAAGCCTGGCGTGCTGCAGTCCATGGGGTCGCAAGGAGTCGAACCCGACTGAGCCACTGAATTGAACTTAACAAGAAACCCGACATTTTCTGTTCAGCCCCAGGCAAGGACCGGAAACCGGGAATAAGTGAGCCCGCCCAATCCGGTCCCCCATGTCCCCGCCCCCTCTGCGCTGTTGTCCAATCACGTCTGGTCCGCCGTCCGCACTTCCGGCTCCGACTTCCGGCGGCGGTGGCGGCGGTTCCGCGGCACCGGTTGCTTGCACCCCACACCATGGCGTCTCCCAGCGCCGCGCCGGCGGAGCTGGGCTTCTTGGAGGCGGCGCCGTCGTGGCGGCTGCGCAGCGAGCAGTTCCCCAGCAAGGTGGGCGGCCGGCCGGCGTGGCTGAGTGCGGCCGGGCTGCCCGGGCCCCCGGAGCTGGCCTGCCCGCAGTGTGGCCGCCCGATGGCCTTCCTGCTGCAGGTGTACGCGCCGCTGCCGGGCCGCGCCGACGCCTTCCACCGCTGTCTCTTCCTATTCTGCTGCCGGACGCCGCCGTGCTGCTGCGGCCTGCGCGGTGAGCGGCCGCGGCCTCTGCTCGGGTCGGGCCCCGGAGGCCGCCCGGCCTCCCCTGTACCCCGGCGGCCTCTCCCACTCGGAACCCCGCCGGCTTCTCCCCTTGGGAGGCCGCCCGGCTTCCCCCGTACCCCGCCGGCCTCTCCCCGCCGGAACCCCGCGAGCACTTGCCGGGGTGGGGGCGTCCCGCGTGCTCGCTCACTCCTAGCCGCCAGCCTTCTGGTTAATTAGTAGGTAGCAGGTGTGGTAGGGTACTTTCAGGTAGTAGAAATTGTCTCTTTTTGGAAAGGTGGATCCCAACAGGTTTTTCCTGTTTCCGTAGTCTGACTTTACCTATTAGTCTTGTTAATTTGGATAAACTGTAAGAGCGCACTTAGTTGTGTGAACTGTAGTTTTTCGTTCTTTTCTCCGTTTCCAAAAAATAAGCTCTTTGCACGGGAAAACTGTCTTCAGTTTTTCTTTTTAAAAAATGAATGTCTTTTTCAGTCCAGTGTGTAAGGCTCAAATACTTGAATTGCTGTATTGTTTTATTTAAATCATTCATTAACAGTTCTCCTCCTCTCCCCTTAGTTTTCAGAAATCAGCTGCCCAGGCGAAATGACTTCTACTCCTATGAGCCACCTTCTGAGGATCCTCCGTCAGAGACAGGAGAGTCTGTGTATCTCCAGCTCAAGTCTGGTGCACATCTCTGCAGAGTTTGTGGCTGCTCAGGCCCCAAAAGATGCTCCCGATGTCACAAGGCACATTATTGCAGTAAGGAGCATCAGAGTCTGGACTGGAGGTTAGGACATAAGCAGGCTTGTGCACAGACAGGTCAGTCAATTCTTCTTTAATTTTTAAATATCAGCTCAGTTTCCTGTGTCTATAGGCCAAATCTTTCATTTTGAGGATAAAGGTTAACATTAGAAAAGGTGTAATAATTTTCAGAGTTCTGGTTAACTAGTGAATAAACACCTTTATGAAGAAGGATCTGTGTGTTCTCACCCACTCACATCCCAACGATGCTTTAATATAGTCGTTTAATGTATGAACCATAATCTAAAATGCTGGAGCTACATATGTTAGTTTCTAAGGAATACTGTTTATGACATGGAATACATTTCAGAAAAAGGAAATTATTTGGTTTTCAAAACTACATGATCACTAATGATGTTAGTTACCTTTCTGTTTCAGATCATTTGGACAATACAGTTCCAGATCACAACTTCCTTTTTCCAGAATTTGAAATTGTAATAGAAACAGAAGATGAGATTATGCCTGAAGTTGTGGAAAGAGATCATGAATCAGAGATTATAGGAACCATGGGTAAGGAATCTGTTTCAAAACTCACTCGTTAAGTGAGTGAATATAATACTTGAAAGAAATGGCTCAATATGCCAAGAAGAGAAGCACTGAGCAACTCACTTGGGAGGCTTCAGCCTGTACTTTTCAAATACTGCCTCCTTCGAAGATCTCCTTTCTGCACTTCCCTCCTTGGCATATATAACGTATATTTTGATTCCTGTGAAGTGTTGCAGGGTGTATCCAGGTGGTCAGTTGGGTGGGGCTGCACAAGATGCTGGAAACTTGGAAACTTTATCTGGTTCCACGATTTGTTTCTCAAATTGAGATGGTGTACATGAGTGCCTTGAAGTGTTTGGTGGGTGGCAGGCGCCCTCTTATCTGGCAAGTTTTAGATCCGTGATTCTGTCCGCTGCTTCATGGTGGTCACGTGCTAGAGCAGTGCCTGTGCTGAGACTGAGTCGGAGCCAGCATTTCTCCAACACGTACTCTTTTGTACAGCAGGTACCAAAGGCCTTCCGTGCATGATCTCACTGAGATTTTCGCATCAGAACAATACATTGAAAACAGTACCTCATTTTGCAGTGAGGAGTTTGAGGTTCTGGGTATAACTTGTTTGGGCGTATAACTGACCAAAGTTAAGTTTCAGAACTGGAGTTTGAGCTCACATCTTACTAACTTTAGAACTTGATCTCTTAACCACCACAGAAAGTAGATTTTTAGATTCTAAATTAAATTTTACATTAGCATGTCAGCTTACTGGCTTACAGTTCACATTCAGGATATCAGAAATACCCTCTGAGTTACAAAGACTCTTGCCTGTTCAGGACGGGATGATTCAGGTAGCTGGGATTCCAGAGGTGAGAGTGAAAGTGTGAACTGACAGATCAATTGAGCCTGTGATGACTGAATGAGTGTACCAGCTGGGAAAGGAGAGATGGGGCAGAAAGAAACTGGAAATAAGAGTTCAGACAAGTGAAGGACAGTAGGAATTAGAAGGGCTGATGATTTGGGAGTATCCTTTTCAGTCCTGAGTACAGCAGTCCTGAGCCTGGGACTTGGGGTCTATCCTTAATTTGAAGGTTTAAGGAGAAGCTCTTTAAAGAAACAGCAGAATAATGCTTCTTCATGGAGTACCTGGAAAGTCAGGTAGTCTTAAAGCACAGATGTTACTGAACCAAACCAGGGAAAGCCTGTGAAAACATCAGGCCTTCACTATCTGACTTAACACTGTGGTTGTTTAGAAACTGGCTTTCCTCTGTATGTGTTTACTGTCAAGACAGGTGAGTTATTCCTGTTGCCATAACAGTAATGTTGATGATTTTTCAGGTGAAGCACATGAGGAAGAATTGGAATCCATGGCAAAACATGAATCTAGGGAAGACAGAATTTTCCAGAAGTTTAAAACTAAAATATCCCTTGAACCAGAACAGGTAAGATGGAACTCATATAGCTCCTTCTGCTGTTCTTTTCACGTGGGGTCGGGTTGTGAATCTTGAATTGGGAATTCCCTGGTGGTCCAATCGTTAAGACTCTGCACTCCCGCTATTGGGGGCCCAGGTTCAGTCCCTGGTAGGGGGACTAAGATCCCAAAAACCACGGTGTGCGCCACCCCCGCCCCCCACTAGAAAAAAAAAACCACACCTGTGTAGAAGTAACTCTTTCTAGTAAAGTTAGTCTCCTGTCTATAGGATTCCTTCACACAGGTGGTCCATATGGAAAGCTGTTTGCAGTGCTGATCTTTTTAATAATTATTGGAAAGACTAAAGGTTACATTGTGTATCATAAAGTCATTTCCTAAAACCATCAGCAGAGATAAACATCTTTTGCTGCCTATAACACATGGAGTTTAGACACTAATGGCAAGACAAAAAAGAAGTTTTTGCCCATTTTTCCAACAGGGACGTTTGACTTACAAAAATTAACTTGACACATTAGTAAAGAAATTACTGGCTTTGTGAAAAGAATAATGGGTTTTGGTGTTGTGAGGATTCCTGGCTCCTTGATTTATATTTTGGCCTTCTGATGTAGTTGTATCTATAGTGTATGGAGAAGAAAAAAGTGGTTTTGAGGATTATAGACTTATAGTGAGTGTTCAGCAAATGTTTCCCTTTGCCTGTTTGTTTCCATTAACTTTATTAATTTCCCTCATCATAAATATAAACCACTAAAGACTTTGCAAAATTCCCATAAGTCAGTCACTAGAGCAAATAAATACTCAGGAAGTATTTAGGAAGAATAGATCTAGGTCCTAAATGCTGAGAAGGTGGTTTTTAGCAATGTGTATTTCTTTTTTAACAAGAAACATCTAGGAAAATCACTCAGTTGTTACATAACATTTTATTATAGTGAAATTTACTTCTGTAGTATTTAAAACAGTGTGTCTCACTTGGTATTTGTTCGTTTCAAAATTGGCAACTAAGGTTCCTTATCTGTGTGAAGGTCAGCAGAGACACTGGGATGCAGTGTCCCCCCTGCTAAGGGGGAAATAGAATTATTGATAGTCTCTTCACAAAATAGCCATAGAATTCAGAGTCTAACCATATTGTCATCTAAGAAGAATACTTGTGATAACCTGCATCAGATGAGCTGAAAGCATTACTTTCACGATACTGAGGCAGGCATTAATGGTGCTGTGTGTGTGTGCCGGGGAGTGGGGGAGAGGCAGACAGGAAGCTAGTTTTCCAGTGAGCGTTTCATCAGTTATCAGAGCATGTACCAAGTTTCTCGAGATGACCCTTGGGTCACGTGAGGTGTTGGTGGTTTAAACTGACCCTAGCTGATCTTAGATTCTCAGATACGGCCGAGGGATTGCTCCGCTCTGGATCTCCAGTGAGAATGTCCCTCAAGAAAAGGATGTTCCAGATTGCCCCTGTGGCGCTAAGAGATTATTTGAATTCCAGGTAGGATCTTGAAAAGGAATATTCTAGTATATATTTACCCTATTAAATATTAAAAAACTTGGCCAAAGTAATCTATGTGCAAGAGTTCCTGTGGGTACTATGTATGGAAGGTGCCCTTGAAGGACAGTTTCTGTCCCACTTTACAGTATGTTCCAAGGAGGGAATTATCCTTTACTGGTTAATCTGCCTCTCATTTGCTTGCTTTTTCTGAGATTTATCAGTTTCCTAGTTTTTAGACATCATCTATTGACTGACTTCTGCAGTAGTGAGGGTTTAAATGCCACTTACGCCACCTGGACCATCCCCTGCTTCCCAGCGTGGTTATATCGTTATTTTTAGTGCCTCTGTTGTTAACCTTTATAATTTAAAAAAATATAGCTTCAATCTTTGTGAGAGGAGTGTTTTAAAACCCTTGCTCTGTTTAGTCTTGGTTTGTGGATTTGTTAGAACAAATGAATGTAACGATTAAGGTAAAGTTTTTCTTGCCAGAAAAAGAGTATTAGCATCATGGTCCATTTGGGTTGGGTGTAAACAACTCCTGAACTGTCGATTCACTACCGTTATAAAGTCATAGTTACTTCTTAGCGGTTGAAAGGGTAGTTTGAGGACTGACCCGAAACGGACTGGTTCTTGGTGCCTGACACCCGCGATGAGCTCGTGTGCAGCAGTCTGACAGTGGCGGTGGCATTGCCGCCCTGGACTCATTCCCAGGAGACCTCGGACTCCTCGGACCCCTTTCTAGTCTAATCAAACAGGTCAATAGTGTCTTTTTCAGAGTCATAGTAACGGCATCTGCTATTCAGATTGTGAATAACACAAAATAAAAGTTGCCCAAATAGAAGCCTCTGCCCTATTTTTGTGGCATTATTATTAATAAAAAATAATTAGGTTAGTGGCCAGGTTAATCAGATCAGCCAGTCTTTTACTTGGGAACTTCTTTCTCAGATAAAAGGATACCAAATATAAAGAGGGGCTTTAAAGAAACAGAGTTGCAAAGTATTTTTAGATTGTTAGTAAGTTACCAGCATAATGTCTGCTGCTGACTCTGTGCGACCCCAGAGACGGCAGCCCACCAGGCTCCCCCGTCCCTGGGATTCTCCAGGCAAGAACACTGGAGTGGGTTGCCATTTCCTTCTCCGATGCATGAAAGTGGAAGTGAAGTCACTCAGCCATGTCTGACTCTTAGTGACCCCGTGGACTGCAGCCTACCAGGCTCTTCCCTCCCTGGGATTTTCCAGGCCAGAGTGCTGGAGTGGGGTGCCATCACCTTCTCCGCAGCCTTGCTGTAAAATGTGGAGACAGAGCTGAGAGATCAGGGTCCCTACAGTAGCCCTGGCAGGGAGGATCTGGTCGGTTGGAAACTGTGTGTGCTCCTCGCCTGCAAGGAGAGCTCTGACCATGCCATCCTTTTCTCAGGTCATGCCTCAGCTGCTCAACTACCTGAAGGCCGACAGACTGGGCAGGAGTGTCGACTGGGGTGTCCTGGCCATCTTCACCTGTGCTGACAGCTGTAAACTGGGCGTTGGCTACACAGAGGAATTTGTTTGGAAGCAAGATATAACAGATGCAGCCTGAAGACAGTGGTGCAAAGCCTTAAAATGTTCACGATCTCTTCTGCCTTGCAGCTCCATTTCTAGAACTCTATCCTAAGGAAACAGTTGTACCAGAGATACACAGAGAGGTTGTTTTAGGTGTTGTTTACATTGTCTGAATGTTAGAAATGTCCAGTGGCAGGGAATTCAATAAATTCTGGTGTATCTGTCTAGCAGGAGGCTACCATCTTAATGATACAGACCTATATGCAGATCAAGTAAAATAAACAATACCGTCTATATACCACCCCGCCTACAGACCACCTCGTCTATAGTACCACCCCATCTATAATACCCGGAGAAGGCAATGACACCCCACTCCAGTACTCCCGCCTGGAAAATCCCATGGACAGAGGAGCCTGGTAGGCTGCAGTCCATGGGGTTGCTAAGGGTCGGACACGACTGAGCAAGTTCACTTTCACCTTTCATTTTCATGCATTGGAGAAGGAAATGGCAACCCACTCCAGTACTCTTGCCCGGAAAATCACTCACTAGTCGCTGATCGTTGACTGATTAGTACAGTGACTGGGACACCCACTAGCTCTGAAGGCAGCAGTGAGCAGGGTCAGAAAAGGCGGCAGGTCTGTGATCGGAAGAGCTGACTTGGCAAAGCTCTGCCTCAAAACTGACCTTAGCCGGTGGCACTGCTTACAGACCAGATGGAAAGGCAAGAGTGATGGTTTTCTCTTTCCATCTTCGTGTCTCAGCACTGCCCAGGTAGCAGGTAAACCGAAGGAATGATTTGGAATCAGCCACTGGAATTTCTCTGGGTTGGGCCCCAGGGAGTGTTGGGCCCAAGAGAGGCCCTGAAGAGGCTTTCAAATGAGGGATATTCTGTTTACACAAGTGGTTCCTAAATCAGTGCTAAGGCTCCTTCCCACCCCAAGCAATATACACTTACATTGAGATAATGCCCAGTTGTCTTAGCAGCAGTGAAGCCTGCCCAGCACTAAGGTAAACCTGGAGAGGTCGCTGTTGACCACTGCTCAAAGACCAACCGCTAGTTCTAATGGCCCTGCTAACCTTGAAATGCACTGCTGCCATAAACAACTTAGAACGGCCTGACATCACTTGCTAGTGTCACTGACTTGACCACTTCATTATACTTTCGTATCAGGAAGCCCTAGCCTGCTCCTCAGTATTATGTGTGTAGTACTGTTACCGTACTGGTTGCTCGGTCGTGTCCGACTCTGCAGTCCCGTGTGCCGTAGCCCGCCAGGCTCCTCCGCCCATGAAAATTCTCCAGGTAAGAATATGGAGTGGGTGGCCATCCCCTTCTCCAGGGGATCTTCCCAACCCAAGGATCAGACCCAGGTCCCCCACATTCCTGGGGGATTCCGCACCATCGTGAGCCACCAGGTGTGTGAGTGTGTACTTCATACAAAGATGAGCATATAAAGTAGTTACACACAGTACTATATGCGAAACTGCAGTATGGAATCCCATGGAGAGACTGTTAAATACAACTTCGGAGGGGGAGAATGGCGTTAGTGCTGAAGCCAGGAGTGCTAAGTCAGCGAGAATCACCCTTATTTAAGGGGACATGGCCTGTGGCCACTGAGAGAGAACACGGCAAGAGTCACACCTGGCAGGAAGCTCACTGGAGAACTGACCTACTGGGACCTTCACAGTCCAAACTAACTCAGGTGTGAGTTTGCCAAATAGGACAGCACCCTGACTGCTAAGGACTTTTTAGGTGAATTCACTATGGTCTATTTGGAGACATCCCTGGATGTCTACAGACATGCTTGCAGGCGTGTGGCAATCAGCCAAGCTACCTTAGGTATATATTCCTGCCACAGTCTGGAGATGACAGTTCACAGGGCATTTCCACTTGGACACATCCAAATCACAGCAATGACTTGGCAGCCATGTCCAAAAAAAACTAGTTGAAACAACTAAACAATTGGAAAGCTTAGATAAAAAAGGTAACTCAGTTGTCCCTAGAAATGTGAAGACACGTTTAAAACCTTAACGATGACCATGAAGTGACTGAGGTAGGACCCGGCAGCTGCTCCTGCAGAGGCCACCAAACTGCCAAACCATGTGCTCCACCCCCACCCCCCCCACCCTGGGCTTGGCCTGGACACCGGCTGACCGGGCAGCTCACCCCACTGCAGAGGGCGGTGCATCCACCGCCCCGTATTTCAGACGCTGATGCCGGTCTCATCCTCAACAGTTCAGAGATGACAGTGAAGAAAAGACATTTCAGCGTTTTTGATAATCATATTGGTGGTAGTCCTGTTATTCTAACTCATCATCCCATGTGTCTTTAAAAATTAAGGGTTCTAACCATAAAATACGTTAATACAGAGCTGATGGGGGGATACATGTATATCTGTGGCTGATTCAGGTTGATGTATGGCAAAAACCAAAGGTATTATCCTCCAATTATAATAAAATACAGAGCTGACTAAAAGCCCTGTAGGCTGGATTGGATGTATTAATATGAACTCAATGAGGCTTTTTTATCTTGAGAAATTTTAAAGGGAAAATAAGCACTCATCCTGCTATGTGAAGTATATCACTATAAAAAAAAGTTTTCCAACAAATAAAAAGTGATTACAATTTCATCTTTTACAACCTAATGAACCAATGGCTCAATGAGGAGATAATCAGACACTCAATTTCTAAAACCACTACCTAGAGTCTCTATAAAGGGATCAAGCCTTCAGGTCAGCCACCCACCTGCAGGGAACAGAGCAGGGCGTGCTGGCTGCACCGCCCAGACTCCGGCAGCAGACAGACCAAGAAGCCGCTATAGCCAAACGAGCCTGTAGACTCGGAGGGAAACCTCGGGGATAACACGGACCTAAAACATACCAGTTTATTAGAATGGAAGACAACCGATACAGGATAGTGGTTACGGGGGGTTGTCTGGGCGGGACCATGAGGAGCTCCTGGGATGGCTCGCACGGTTCCGGCTGGTGGCTGCCGGGGTGGCTGCCTCTGAATAACACGTATGGGTTTCCTGTGTGCACTGCATTCTACAACTGGAAGTTGTAAGTTCATTCAAGGGGTTGGAAATAGATAAACATATCAACGATAATTTTAAAGTATTCTGAAAAATACCATTAATAAGAAACTATAAAATAGTTAGGAATTAACTTCTATGAAATGTAAAAGCCCTAAATAAAATTATGAAACTTTACTGAAGAACCTAAGAGAAGACCTATGTGTGAGGAGACAATTCTTTCTTGGATAGCAGGAGATACTATTGGAATGATGTCTTTCGGATGAATTCATACCTTACTGACATCACTAATGACTTCTTCTGGACTAGACTCTGGCGTGGCTCTGTTAAGCCTACTCTGGCCTGTGCTCGGGCCTGGCTCTGCTGGCCCAGCATAACTTCTCTAATACAGTGACTCCTAGGAGCGTTGCTACAGAAACACCTGTCTCCCCACAAGTGCACAAAAGGACGTTCCCTGCTGCACTGTCTGTAACAGTGAAACACCACAGATAACGTGAATGGTCGTTAATTCAGGAGATGATTAAATGCATTAAAGGATTTAAGAGATGACATGACCCCACTGAGTTCCATGTCTTGGAAGTGTGTCTGTCATGCCAATATGTCAGATACAGTGCCTACAAAAAGGAGGCTATAAAATCAAGCATGTGCTTTGCTGTATTCCCCAAATGTGGAGAAAAGCACCCCCAAGGGAAAGAATCTGAACAGAAGAGAGCTGAGGAAACACCAGTCTGTAGTTAACCAGGGAAAACAGAAGGAAGAGGAAGAAACTTACCTTTCTGATTGTGTACCTCTGAGTTGTCTGAAAAACAATTTTTACAATTAAAAAGAAAATCACACACATCACATATGATGAAACCCCAAAACTTATACGTGTTAACCTGATATTCATGAGCACAACAGACACCCGTCTGTGAGTCTGTTGGGACTACCCCAGTTCTAACCACGAAGGCCTTTGGCTTAGAACCATGTTCGCCACCTACCTGCTCTGTAACCTGGGGCAGATCCTCAGGTGGGACCTAGCTTGCCTGCCTTGTGTGAGAGCAACAAAACCGGATTACAGGTTTTGTGAGAATTAAGGTATGTGGGAAATAGAAGGTGCTCAATATAAAGGATGCAGTAAGCACGTTTTGTGAGCAACTGTAAATTTTCACAATTCTGCCATTTTCATTGCAACAATGAAATGTTGACTGAAGCAAGCAAGCAAACACACTAAAATGGTTTCACACGTTATATCTAAAATACAATTTTTTTAACAGTATGAGCACATGAATCTTACAAAGTTTCATTTACAACATCAATCTAACACTTTTATAAACAGCATTTATTGTACAGAGCACTCTGAAGGAAGAAAAATATGTACAGCCATTTGTTTTCATTAATACATTTCTATTCTGTCCTGCAATACTGAAAAGGCGGAATGTGTCTGGCACAAAAATAACCCTCAGGAATTACAAATTAGAAAACAACACTTTTAAAAAAGAGTTTTACTTTTCTGGTAGAAATATAAAAACTGTGGCTTATGGGGAAGAAACGAAACAAAATAAAGTCCAATCAATTGTTGAGGTGGCTTTAACACTCAGTTCTGTCCCTTAAACCAGCTTGTCAACAGCAGTAAGTGTCTAAAATCTACACATAAATACCAGGCAGCACTGCCCGTATAGCAGCACAGTTAGAGCCACTTGCAGGGGCGCTCCGGGGTTCTCTGCAGAAGCAACACCCTCCGGCACCCCATGGGGGTACACGTGGAGGACGGCTTCACCTGGTGCTGCCCTGCAACCAGACGTCCACCCTCTACCACGTGGGGCCGTCCACACCACCACTGAGTGTACCAAAACCAATTGGTTTAAAAAAAACGAGTGGGTGGGGGAGGCAGGAGAACACAGCAGCCATTACGTCGTCTTCCTGAAACCCTTCAGAATAGGGTAGATGTTCTCAAAGGCTTCATAAATTTCTGCTCTGACTTTAGCACCTATGAAGACAAGTGGAGTACAAGAGTCTGAAATGGCATTTCCTAACAAAACCACAAAAGCACAATTCTCTCCATATCCAGTAAGACAGATGCAGGCATTAAAACATTAACAATGGAATCTCTTGTCACAATCATATTTTTGTTTTTAAAGTGGCATTTTCTTAATTTGGCTTTTTTAAAAAAAAATTACCAAAGCAACAAGACAGATGACCCCACCTCCCATGCCTACAGTCTGCCCACGTGACAGCTGCTGGGCTCTGCACCAGGGCAGAGCCCAGCAGGGCAGCGGTTGAGAGTGACAGAGTTTTATTCTCTCAATTGCCGCTTTCAACCAAGCTTTTTTGAATCCTCTGTTGTTGAGGCAAAATGATAATGCTGAGGGAAACCAAAGCTTTAGACAATGGTACCCAACCTAAAACACCATCTATTATGCAATGTAATGCTCACCTCCACCCCTCCCCACCAAGGTGATGCTTCAGTCAGCAAGGCTGTGATCTGACTTTCCTCAGCTCACCGCTTCTGGTGGACGTTTCCCATCAGTGTTGGGGAATAGAGAAAAGGGGCAAAGCTTCTCTGCAAGTCACTAGTTAACTCTCCCAACACTGTGGTATTACTTCTAAGTGCTGAGAAAATGCCATTCTCGACACTTTCAAAACTTCAACCACTACTTTCTGTTACAACTTACCTGTTAATACAACTTTTCCAGAAACAAAAATAAGGAGAACAATTCTCGGTTTGATCATTCTGTAGATTAAACCAGGAAATAACTCTGGCTCATAACTAGAAGGAAAATCGCAACAACAGTTTAAGTTAACAGCTGCTCATGCCTTTAGAAAAAATGAGGGCCTGAACAAGGGAGAGCACTGGGTTGGCCACAAACTAAGGAGGGGTGAAGCCCAATTCTGCAAGCAGTGTTTTTCCAGTGAGGCTGACCTGTCACTAGCACTTGAAGACCAACTAATTGTGTTTCTAATGAATCTGGATTTTCTGACATAAGAACAGGAGTTTTATACATATGTTCTGTAGTCTCTGATCTTTAACAAGTTTCATTCTGAACAAGTTTATATCAACTTAAAAGAGCCCAGTAATTATCCATCTATAAGATCTGCCAGTCACAGTTTATTTTCTAATCATTCACATCTCATCTCATCTCCTGAAAGTGAAATATCTTCTAGCTGCTACGTTTGCTCAGGCAATTTAACCAAAGTGACAGAAAAGACACTGGTTGGAGACTGAACCTTGCCCTGTGTTATCTGACTAAATGCACTATTGGTATAGTTTTGTTCTAATCCTGGTAATGTCACCTAGTTAGACTGAAAACAGGATGTGTGTTTAACTTACTGGAAGATTCAAGGCAGGCTTGTCTGAGGGAGGGAGATGCTGGGATGGATACATGAAATGCCAGTGGGAGCTTCTTAGGTAAAAAGTGACAGAAGAGTGTGCCAGGGATAAGAGTGGGATGTGCAAGGGTCCTGTTGCAAGAGGGCCGTGACAAGCCATGGGGCTCCTGTGAGCAGAAAGGCTGTGAGAGGTGATCAGGGACCACCTGCCTTTGAAGTCTTCTTCAGGAAGTAGAACAAAAGACTCAAACAACTGGGGGAAAAATTGATACAAGAGGTTGTGGGTTTTATTATTCATTTAAAATGTATTTATTGAGCAATAAGATGATGAAACATGCAGAAGGGAATCAATTTCATGCCAGTGAAGGGGACTTCTGGGTGTCACAGAGTTAGAAGACAGAGAAGTAGGAGGCTGGAGAGAATAGTAGGGATCACCAAAGAAACCAGGAAGACACTTCAACAATCAATATACCTATCAGTATATCATTTGTTCTTACATACTAATTACTCATTGGAAAAGACTCTGCTGCTGGGAGGGACTGGGGGCAGGAGGAGAAGGGGACGACAGAGGATGAGATGGCTGGATGGCATCACTGACTCGATGGACGTGAGTCTGAGTGAACTCCGGGAGCTGGAGTGGACAGGGAGGCCTGGCATGCTGCGATTCATGGGGTCGCAAAGAGTCGGACACGACTGAGCGACTGAACTGAACTGAACTAAACTAATTATTCCGCTTAAGTTTTATCATGAACAATGTTTAAACAGATCATAAATTCAAATTGTTGACAAAAGCAACCCCATGCGCTTCAGACTCACCTACTGAACTGTTGGTGGGTGAGCACGAGGCCTTCTAGCCTTATGGGGAACTTCACGTCACAGCTCCCCACCATGTTCTGAATCTTGAAGTCCAAGAACTTGGCTGGGAAGCCCAGTTTCTGCACAACTCTGGCATATTTTCTTGCTGCCAGCCTAGATTGTTCTTCACTAGGAAAGAAAAAGTGAGCTATTCACACTCAAAGACAGCTGACACAATTATTTAGATGAGAGAAACTTTCCCACGTCCTTGACAGAAAACTGTAGGCCTACCAAAATGAATACCTTTCAATTCACCAAATTACTGATAGCCCCAGATTTCATGGATATGAAGTATAATATCAGCATCACCATTATCATTAATAATGCTGTATTCAAGCCCACAGATTTCTACTGAGATAAAAACCAACAAGCGTCATTTTGATAGGAAAATACTGATGAGATTTATACTCAAAGAATGTGCACACTAATTCCTCTTTTATGTGATGTCTTTCTTTATCCATTCCTAGAACTTACTTGTTGGATAAAATATGACTTAGCAGTGCAGGGCTTATGTAACAAAAGCAGAATGAAAGCAGTAACATCATTGTTGACAAAGGGCTCTCAAGTGCAGTCACGAATGACGAAAGTCTGACACGTACACATGCTGAGCTACACAGAAATAAGCTTGGAACACACATCCTAAACTAATGCCTATTTTTAAGAAGGTGAAGCCCCACTGTCTAAGGGGGTGAGAATCAACTACTTTAATATGAAAGCAACAATAACATTGTATTTGCATTAAAGCAGTAGCCTGACATCTAGATAGCATGACACAGCCATCTCTCTGTAACATGCAGACCAGGACAAGGACCTCCTTTAACCCACCTCTTGGCTCCTGTGCACACCATCTTCCCAGAGCTGAATATCAGTGCAGTGGTGCGGGGCTCTCTTATTCTCATGATTACAGCTGCAAAACGCTAGAACAGCCAGAGACAACAGTTAATGAGGTCAGACTGCTGACTTCCATCAGGAGAACTACACGACAAGAGCATCCGAACAACGACAGGGACCTGGGCCTGAGCCAGTTACGACACCTGCCGTGTGTTTCCTCACAGGACTCCCTTCCATCGCCACGTGGCACACATGCTTTTGCATAGGAAACAAACACGTCAACTGTGACGACAGAGGCAGCTGGACCGAGAGCTTTGCATTCTGTCACACACATCCCAACAACTGAAGATGAATAATATTTGCAAAACTTTAACTGTAAATTTTCTGTTTTATTAATGTTTTTTTAGGCAAATCAACTTACAAACCTTTCCACCTCCAGAAGGAATGTATCAGATTACAAGCATATCAACACACAGTGAAGTGACCTCCCCATTCCCGTAGACTTTTAGAAACTGCACTGATATATTGGCATTTATATAAATGCAATGGCCTCTCTAAAAATGTAATATCTGCTACACCTAATTACACACAAAAAATTCACATATTTCTAATGAAGATAACTCTGACAAGTTAGATAGCTTTAACAATTTTAATTTAAAAACTGTGGTCTTTCTTCCTTCTAACTTTACCACTATGTAAAAATGCTAGCATTATATTCTAGTTTACACAAGTCCCAGGAAATGTCTAATTATTTTGCTTTTTCTAAATTCTTCTATAGTTTTTTACATTTCCTAAATTCCTTTAACCAGTTTTATTGGTTGGATAACTACTATCATTTCATTAGAAAAAAAATATGTAAAATTATGTATTCAACTTAATAAAATTATGACAGACAAAAGGTTAATTCTTATAATGCTATACTCATACAGATTTGCCATATGCATTAGGTTGCTATCTTAAAATCTGAAAATTTGTATTTTCTTCTTAATCGTTTTATTATAAAAAAAATTGGCAGTTATACAAAGGTAGAAAAATATATTAAACTTCCTTGCACTTCTTATCCAACTTTAACAATTACTAGTTTTTGGCTAATCCTGTCTCATTCATATGCCCCTTTTCCAATTCTCCAATTGTATTATTTTGAAGTAAATTCCAAGTAGCCTGGCATTCTATAGTTTTCAAAACATAAATGGGATCACACTACACACTTTGCTCAGTAACTGTGCACGACCCCCTACAGTGAGTATATGAGACTTTATCCTGCGGGCTGCCATATTCTCACAGTCTCCGACTTGGCAGTTATTCAACAAGAACACTACATATTTTGCTTTAAATTCTTGTTTTGTTGGTGTCAACAAACTTAAACACAACATATTCTTTTTAATCGAAAGACCTTTGGAAGAAAATTCTGTTATCACTATGGTTTGATACGATTGTTCTGACCTTGGGATTATATTCAGCATTTCGGGCACGAAGTGCAATGGTCTTTAGGTCAAGTTTACAACCAAGATTCACTGTGGATACAATATTTCTGTAAAAAATTTGAAAAGAAAACATGATTATTTACTGTTAATAAATAAATAAATAAATTATCTAAAAAACACAATCTTTCCTAATTTTTTTTAATTAAACAAATGTTTTAATTGCTGACATTCAGTGTTTAAACAAGCACCAAACACCATGCCAACATAATACACAGATAACCTCACTTAGTACTTACAATACACTATGAAGTAATAACTATTAATATTGCTATCGTCAAATGAAGAAACTGCTCTGTGTATAAAAGTGAGGTATGACTTTCTCACTTCTTTCAAAATAAGTATCTTGGACAAACAAAAATTCAATTATCTCTGACAAAGGAAGGAAACCTTTTTCTTCCAATTAACTCTCAGCAGATCAAGAAAACCAGACACTGACATTTATTACATAGGCCCAATGAACTTTTTTAACTTTCTTTCTCTTCTCTTTGGGGGCCCCCACCCTGCCCTCCACTCCCCGATGTCAGGGGGCAACTGGTGTTCTGGAGCGGCGCCTCCGTGACCGTGCTGAGGCACCTGCGCCTCGCAGCGTGGCAGGCGGGAGACAAAGGCTCCCTTTTCATTTTTAGTATTCTTACACATCTGTTTTCTTCTAATCAATTTCATATACACAAGTTCACCTAACTTTATCTATTCACTTCACAGAATCGGTAGCAACGTCCCCACTGTCCTTTCTGACTTTAGACTGAGTCTTCACTTTTTGTTAGTGGAACTGCATGCTGATTTTTTTCAAAGAACCAATCTTGTTTCATTGATTTTCTCTATTGTTTTCTTTTTCTCTGTTTCGTCTATCTCTGCTGTAATCGTTATTTCCTTTCTTCTTACAGCTTTTGGTTCAGTTTGCTCTTTTTCTAGTTGTAATGTTACTGCTGAAATATTTCTTATTTTAATGTGATCCTTCACAGCTGTAAATTTCACCCTCAGCACCATACTCGCTGCGTCCCAAGCATGTTTTGTGCTCCATCAGGCTTCCGTTAAGTCTATCAGGCTTCTCTGCCCGTGGAATTTGCCAAGCAAGGATGCTGGAGTGGGTTGTATTTCTTACTCCGGAGGATCTTCCTGACCCAGGGGCCCAACCACATCTCTTGTGCCTCTCGCATCGGCAGGCGATTCTTTACAGTACTAGCACCAGTTGAAAGTGAAAGTGAAGTCGCTCAGTCGTGTCCGACTCTTTGCGACCCGTGGACTGTAGCCCACCAAGCTCCCCCGTCCACGGGATTCTTCAGGCAAGAATACTGGAGTGGGTTGCCATTTCCTTCTCCAGGGATCTTCCCGACCCAGGGATCGAACCCAGGTCTCCCACATTGCAGGCAGACGCTTTAACCTCTGCACCACCCTTGGGAAGCCCTATACAGTATTTTCATTTTCATTTGTCTTAACTATTTTCTAACTGCCCCTGTGATCTCTGGCTGTTTAAAAGTATGTTATTTAATTTCCACAATTCTGTGAATTTTTTGGGATGCTTTGTGGAATACCAGAAATACTAAGGTGCTGGCAAGAAATAAACACCCATCTGAACTGGGTATACGTTATCATTTAAACCAAAGGTGCAAACTTAAATGGGCATATGAGCCAGATAACTGTGCAAGACAACAGCCTATGGTATTTTCAAAGGTGAACTAATAAGTGCTTATCTTTCTAAAATCATTAACATTATTTTGTTTTTTTAAATTGTTTCAGATCAAACACACACCCAGGGCAAGATTTAGGTCTCTGTGTAACAGTCATGATCCATGATTAAACATTACTTAGTTCTGAAAATGATTAGGAATGACTTGCATGAAAACTGGGTGATGTATCATTACAAATAACCCTTCATGTGGTTATAAGCTTCCTAATGGCAAAAGCTATATAATTCTTACTGACAGATATGAGGATATGTTTTTCAGGGAGGAGAAATTTTGCCTACCTGTCCCCCTACCCCTTTTCTGTTACATACAGGACCCACTTCACATAGGTAGAAAAATCCATTTAGGGCAAGAACAGCCATCCCCAGCTTGTGGGAAGGACACAACTCTCAAAGATTTATATGCAGCCCTTATAATAAACAATGAAGAAAAACAGGGGCCACTATGAACGATGATGATTCTGTGGCTTTGCAATGACTCTCTCCAAAGACTCACAATACCACAAGGGAGGGAGAGTATATAAGGCTTGATCTGGTTAATCGGCTGCAGTGAAGTATCAGCAACAACAGTGCAATCCGAACTGGACTCCACTGGCCCAAGCACACAGGCAGAGCTGCCAAACTCCTGAAGACGCTACGAGAGACCTTTACTGGGGGCACTGACTCACTAAGACAGCTTTCCTTCCCTTTCTCAAGTAAGATAAAGCAAGTTTTGATGCATGATCACCATTAATACCACACAAATAAACCAATCCATCTGAGAACAAAGAACAGCAGCGCAGTTGCAGGGGGGGTCCCTCCAGGGCAGGGACAGGACACGCAAGAACTCACTGCAGCTGCGGCACGATCCCGGAGCTCTCTGAGGCTGGCGTGGCAGGGGTGATGGGGGTCATGGGGGTCATGGGGGAGGGATACAAGGGAGTGGTGCCCGGCAAGGGTGCAGTCGTAAGAGTCTGTGAGTGGAAGAGCTGTGGTGTCTGGCCCGAGGGCCCCTGGGTTGCCTGCTGGGACGTCGACTGCTGCACGGCTGCCGCTGCCGCTGCCGCCTGCTGCTGCTGCTGCTGCTGCTGCTGCTGCTGCTGCTGCTGCCGCTGCTGCTCCTCCAAAATAGACAGACTGTTGGTGTTCTGAATAGGCTGTGGAGTCAGTCCTGTGCCATAAGGCATCATTGGACTAAAGATAGGGATTCCAGGAGTCATGGCACCCTGTGGACAGTTAGAGAACAATGGGTTAGACTGGCTGCTGTCAAGTGTCTGCAGAGCTCGGCTGGTAGAACTGCAGGCGAGATGTGCAAAGACAGGCACCATCCGAGAACAGATGGGCTATTAAGCCGTCATCTCACACGCTTCACTTTCTTCTTCACTGCAGCACAGTAGCATAGAGCTAGCAGGTAAGAGCTTAGGATGTGGAAGCAGACCTAGGTGTGAAATTCAACAAACAGCACGTGAGAATTTAGGAAGATGCCTCACCCTTCAGGTTCTAGAGGACAACAATGGTCTAAGACTTTGAAAAAATTGAGAATTTCCAGTCTTTGAAAGATACCATTAAGAAAATTAAAAATTAAGCCACAGATTAGGAGAAAACATCTACCATACATACATCTGAGAAAGAACTTGTATCCAGAATAAAGAACAATCAAAATGCAATAAAAGATGAACAAACAGACCAAAAAAAATGGGCAAAAGATGTGAAGGACATTTTACAAATGAAGATACATAAACAGTTAATAAGCAGTTGACAAAATGCTCAAGATCGTAAGTCAACAGGAAAACGCTTTTACTTTTAGACTCAAGTGAAAACAGAAGTGCTGGTGAGGGTGTGGAGCAATGAGAACGCTCACACACTGCGGGTAGGACTTGAGAACGTGCAGGGCACTTTCTTATAAAGTTAAACACACACTTACAGAATGAGCCAGCAATCCCAATCCTAAGTTCTCCCCAAGAGAAACAAAGACACAGCAGACACAAAGAATGTACACATAGTGAGAGGGAAGCCGCTCAGTCGTGTCCGACTCTGTGCGACCCGTGGGCTGTGGCCCACCAGGCTCCTCTGTCCATGGGATTCTCCAGGCAAGAGTACTGGAGTGAGTGGCCATTTATACAGCACCTTTATTCATAATTGCTTCAACCTAGAAACAGCCCTAATGTCAGCAGCTGGAAAACAAACTGGTACATCCACACAAGAGGGCCACTTGGCAATAAAAAGGAATTCGCTGATACATGCAAACATCATGCTGGGCTAAGATGACAGACCCACGAAAAGCACGTGCTGATGGCATGATGGCACCGGCACGGTATTCCAGCACAGACAAAACCACCTCCACGCCTGGAGAGTGGGTCAGCTATTACCTGGGGCTAGGGGAGTAACTGCAAAGGGGCAGAGAGGGATTTTTAGGCTAAATGAAATGTTTCAGAACTTTCAAAGGTGCATACACTTATCAAAACACACACTTAAAATGGGTATTTTTATTTAACAGAAGTTATTTAAAAATTTCAAAAGCAGATATGTTATTTGGAACTTTAAACATAGAAAGGAAAAGATAAAGCTAAAAAATTATTAGGTTACTTACAAAATCACTCTGTAATCACTCGGACCACTTTCATAAGTGTTTATCAAAAGAGTAAGTCTTATAGACAAATATATATTTTAGCTTCCAAACTTCCCAAATTAAATGTTATCATGCCTATTAAAAATCTAAAGGAAATTCTCAATGAAATAAAGAAGACTTAAAAAAATGTAAGTCCATTTCCAGCAACAGATGGCTTAATTCCCTTCCTTCCCTTTTACAATATCTCTGACGATGCAACTCTGCCCTATGCGCACCCCCTCCAGCCGCATTACCTGAGGGGAGGCCAGGCCCTGGGCATAAGGTGGGAGGCTGCTGTTCTGATCCATGACGTTCACCTTCTCGGCAAATCAAGAACCTCTGGGCTGGAAATTGCCTCAGCATTCAGTCTTTTCCGAGAGCATCCCCAGCACACTATTCTTGGCGACCTCCTCAGCTCTACGGGTTATCTTCGTGCACACCAAGAAACAGTGGTGCTGCTTTGAAAAGATTTGCAGTTTAATGTAAGAACACAGGTAAGCTATACAGCCTTATAAATCAGTTTCGTAGTTATACAAAAAACAAATTTAAAAATCCAATCAAGCTATTCTGGAATCCATTTCCTTTTACCTTACAAAGCTGAAATCTTATTCCTTCCATGCTTTTCATGACTGCGTGCAAAACAGTCAACAGGACAAAAACTGTTTTCTTATGTGTTCCATTTATAGTCTTATAATGTTAAATGTTAAGGTACATAACCAGCATTCAAAACTTTCGGGGAAAAATATCCAAGGAAAATAAATTCCTAAGGAAACTGTCATATCTGAGTAGAAATATTTATTATGCACTGTATACATGGTACTACTAGGCTGAATTTAAGTTTTTAAATATTTCATTCAGTTTTCTATCCTCTATAATGTCTTGGGCATTAAGTTTAATAAATTTTGAATTATATCCAATACACTTTGGCATGATCATTTTTTGAGAAACCTTAAATAAATAACATACTGTGATAGAAGCTGTACAGACATAAAAATAAGATATCATGTTTTTATATACGTAATACCTTTACCTCTTCAGAGCACACAAATACCAATATGCTCGTACCTGGCTTTCCTTAAATCATCTCTTTACTGGCTACGCATCTGAAATTACTTTTAGGTTAAAGAACCGAGTGACTAATGAAAGACCTTTCATTCAGTTTAGTTCATATGGACTCCTACTGTGCGCAAGGTTGCTGTGAGAACTGACTGATTCAAACAGGACTGATTAAAACCTTAAGAACAGCATCCAGTTATAACACAGTAAGCTCAGGATAAATGTCAGCTATTAAATGTTACCAATCTAGTAAGGTTTTCTCACACAGAACATATAGATCTTAAAGTTACAAATTATATGTCAAAGACACGCATGTACCTCAAGCACGTACTTGTATAAAAAAGCACTCAGAATCTGGCAGTGACTCTGAAAGGACAAAGGACTCCAAAGACTATATATCCTACAAACTCACCAGTGGAAAGCAGACCAAACACAGAGAAAGCTGCTTCCAAAAACAGACATATAAGAAAATTATGCTCTTTTGGACACTGTTAATCTATTACAACAACAGAGTGCTGCAAATATAAAAACTAAGAGGATATATATATATAGTCCCTGGCATCAAAGAGTTCAATTTGTATAGGATATGCAAATAATCACTGCAAAACTTAGGTGCTGTAATAGCAGATACACACTATGCTAAGCCCCTTGAGTGAAGAAACCAGGACTATGTTTTGTACTCTCTATACTTAGCACAGTGTCTGACATGTAATATGCTGCTGATGAATGAATGCATGCTCTTGTTTAGTAGCTAGGTCGTGTCCAGCTCTTTTCCACCACAGGGACTATATGGTCTACCAAGCTTCTCTGTCCGTGCATCTTCCAGGCAAGAATACTGGACTGGGTTGCCACTTCCTTCTCCAGGGGATCTTCCCAACCCAGGGATCGAACTGGTGTCTCCTGCAACTGCAGGTGGATTTCTTACTACTGAACCACCCGGGAGGCCCCAAATGAATGCATACATGCTAGAGAAAAGAAGGCAATGTTAACTGCCAAGTGTTCAGAAGAGTGTGTTTATAAAGCAAGGACCATCTAACTTGGGTCTAGCAAGGTGAGTAGGAATTTACATTCAGCATTTCAGGCAGAAGAAAGGTTAAGCACAAAGAGACAAAAATTGAAAGAGCATGCAAGCAACAAACCAAGCATGACCGGGTGGACTGTTCCTGTAGGAGGGAGACAGCAAATGTAAGGGGGTCACATTGTGTTACGTAAGCAATAGAAGCCGTGACCAGGTTCTGAAGTGCACCACGAGCAGATCTACTGTAGAAAAGTATGAATGGGCTCTAAGAGACAAAGCTGGGGCCTGGAAGTTCAGTTTAAGAGTCACTGCTATGGTTGAGACAAGAGATAATGAGGGCAGGATCGAAACCACTCACTTATACAAACAGACTGATCCAGAAACTGGTGACTCCTGACCCCACTCTGCAAACTAAGTCTAGAGAAAAAATCTGAGGAAGTAGTTGAGGCCTAACGTTACCACTGTAGAGCTCACTGTAATTCGAAGTGATGGTACTGACCATCTTTCCTCCCGTGTCCTTAAAGCCGCAGTTATTACTGCACTAACTTATCCTCAGAAAAGAGTTGTCTGCAGCATCTCCTCATCTTTTGGTAACTGACGCGTCAAACTTGATATTTTGGGGAGATAATCACTGATAAGGGAAAAGAATCAATAAATTCTGCATAGTCTCCTCGTGTCTGCGTAACTCAATCAAGAATAATCTTTTCAGAGACGCCTACCTAGAGAATTACGTGCGAAAACCACACTAGGACCTAGACAAGGACACCTTTGTCTTTGTGTATTATGCTCTAACGTGCCTGAAGTCTCCGGCCTCTGACAAAACGTTAAAAAGTCTCAAGCGCAACTTTATTATAGAACTAACCCTGTTGGCATCAAGACAGGTGGGCACAGGCCAGGGTGAATATGCCTTTCGATAGAGAGAATTAAGGGAGGGCAGGGTCCTGGCTGAGCGGGACTACGCTGCCTCAGGCCCCGCCAGCACCCGGCGCCAGCGCTCGAACAGGGAAGCCGCTCTCGAGCCGCCGCAGAGGGCGCCGGGCGGGAGCCGCGGCCGGGACAGGCCGACGGGGCGGCAGCGCCAGCCGGAGGAGCGGCCCCGCGGTCTCCGGAGCCATTCCGCGCCTCTCCGCTCCACCAGCCCCAGGGAGTGGCTGCAGTGACCGCTCGGCAGTAATTCTCAGAGAGAAGCTAACAGGGTGGTTACCTGGAGCCCCTGCAGAGACGACCACCGCGCGGAGAAAACGAAGTTCAGCACCCGGCGGCCCAGGCGCCCGCCACGGCGACCCTTCCCGATCCCACTGGGCTCCGGGCGCGCGTTGATAACGTCACTTCCGCCAGCTTCTCCCTCGGCTGTAGCAAGCTGCCCGCGAGGGCGCCGGCCGCGTAAGTGCGGGCGCGTGTGACTTCCTCTGACTCCCTTGGATACTCGACTTTAGAGAAACAAGAGGCGGGGCGGAGCGCTTCTGGCTTCCGGGGGAGGCCACCCTGCCGGAATATGTTGATTGGTCGCTGCTGGATGTAGACAAGATATTGATTTTTAAATATTGACTGTTTAAACCAACTAGCGGTGTGACACTGAGCAAGTTACCAGACCGCTCCACCTCAGTTTCTTCATGTATAGGATGGAATGGTAATACCGCTTATCCTCTAAGAACAATGTGAGAAGAATTAAGGAAATGCATGAACAGTGCCTGGCGCGCGGTAAGCGGTGTTAGCTATTCTCAAACATGTGGAATGATTAAAAAAAAAAAAAGCCTGCTGCCATCTTATGAAGTCTTTTCACATTTGTCACAAGAACTATAGGTATATTTGGACCCCAGAGGACCTCTCCTATGGCTCAATTCAGATCAGCCGTTCAGTCGTGTCAGACTCTGTGACTCCATGGACTGCAGCAGCCAGGCTTCCCTGTCCATCACCAGCTCCCAGAGCTTGCTCCAACTCATGTCCATCGAGTCGGTGATGCCATTCAACCATCTCATTCTCTATCTTCCAGTACTCCTGCCTTCAGTCTTTCCCAGCATCAGGATCTTTTCCAATGAGTCAGTTTGTCCCATCAGGTGGCCAAAGGATTGCAGCTAGAGCATCAGTCCTTCCAATGACTATTCAGGACTGATCTCCTTTAGGATGGACCGGCTGGATCTCCTTGTATTCCAAGGGACTCTCAAGAGTCTTCTCCAGCACCACAGTTCAAAAGCATCAGTTCTTCAGTGCTCAGCTTTCTTTATAGTCCAACTCTCACATCCATACATGACTACTGGATAAACCATAGCTTTGACTAGACAGACCTTTGTTGGCAAAGTAATGTCTCTGCTTTTTAATACACTGCCTAGGTTAATCATAACTTTTCTTCCGAGGAGCAAACGTCTGATAATTTTATGGCTGCAGTCACCATCTGCAGTGATTTTGGAGCCCAAGAAAATAGTCTGTCACTGTTTCCATTGTTTCCCCATCTATTTGCCATGAAGTGATGGGACCGGATGCCATTATCTTAAGTTTTTTGAATGTTGAGTTTTAAGCCAGCTTTTTCACTCTCCTCTTTCACTTTCATCAAGAGGCTCTTCAGTTCCTCTGCACTTTCTGCCATAAGGGTGGTGTTATCTGTATATCTTGATTCCAGCTTGTGCTTCATCCAGCCCGGCATTTCACGTGATGTACTCTGCACATAAGTTAAATAAGCAGGGTGACAACATACAGTCCTGACATACTCCTTTCTCTGTTTGGAACCAGTTTGTTGTTCCATGTCCGGTTCTAACTGTTGCTTCTTGGCCTGCATACAGATTTCTCAGGAGGCAGGTAAGTTGGTCTGCTATACTTACCTCTTTAAGAATTTTCCACAGTTTGTTGTGATCCACACAGTCAAAGGCTTTGGCTTAGTCAATAAACTAGAAATAGATGTTTTTCTGGAACTTTCTTGCTTTTTCAATGATCCATTGGATGTTGGGAATTTGATCTCTGGTTCCTCTGCCTTTTCTAAATCCAGCTTGGACATCTGGAAGTTCTCAGTTCAAGTACTGTTGAAGCCTGGCTTGGAGAATTTTGAGCATTACTTTGCTAGCAAGTGAGATGAGTGCAATTGTGTGGTAGTTTGGGCATTGCCTTTCTTTGGGATTGGAATGAAAACTGACCTTTTCCAGTCCTGTGGCCACTGCCAAGTTTTCCAAATTTCCTGGCATGTTGAGTGCAGCACTTTCACAGCAGCATCTTTTAGGACTTGAAATAGCTCAGCTGGAATTCCATCACTTCCACTAGCTTTGTCCATAGTGACGCTTCCTAAGACCCAGTTGACTTCGCATTCCAGGATGTCTGGCTCTAGGTGAGTGATCACACCGTTGTGGTTATCGGGGTCATAAAGAGCTTTTTTGTATATTTCTTATGTGTATTCTTGCCACCTTTTCTAATATCTTCTGCTTCTGTTAGGTCCATAGCATTTCTGTCCTTTATTATGCCCATCTTTGCATGAAATATTCCTTTGGTATCTCTAATATCCTATGGTTCATTTAGGCATAATCGCAGGTTGTAATGCTTGTTAGCTTGCTTCCTTTGTGCTTCACATAATCAATGAGGTTGTGTGCTCCTTAAGGATAGGAAAGATTTTACAGAATTTTTGTATCCAAGACAGTACCTGAATAAATACTTCTCTGTCCATAACCATCAAAGAAAACCCTTTCTTTTATGCTTTGTTTACAGTAAAGTATAGGAAAAGTTTTCATTAAAAAAAGTACTTTTCAAAAATCTTTTTCTGCTTCCAGAATTGCGTGTATATATCAGGCAGTCCATTCTATATTAGTCAAAGGCTTGCTTGCTTTTTTAATTAACATTTTTAAATTGTAAAATATGATATTCATATAAAGAAGTATGTAAACATGTGTACAGATTAATAGATGGTATTAAATCAAGTAAGGGAAGTACATAAACCAAGAACTTCCAGATGTACAAGCTGGATTTAGAAAAGGCAGAGGTACCAGAAATCAAATTGCCAACATCCATTAGATCACAGAGAAAGCAAGGGAATTCCAGAAAAACATCTACTTCTGCTTCACTTACTACACTAAAGCCTTTGACTGTGTGGATCACAACAAACAATGGAAAATTCTTAAAGAGATGGGAATACCAGACCAGTTTATCTATCACCTGAGAAACTTGTATGCAGGTCAAGAAGCAACAGAACCAGACATGGAACAATGGACGGGTTCAAAACTGGGAAAGGAGTACATCAAGGCTGTACACTGTCACCCTGCTTATTTAACTTATATGCAGAGTACATCATGCAAAATGTGTGGCTGGATGAACCTCAAACTGGAATCAAGATTTCCTGGAGAAATATCAACAACCTCATATATGCAGATGATACCACTCTAATGGCAGAAAGCAAAAAGGAACTAAAGAGCCTCTTGATGATGAAAGACGAGAGTGAAAAAGCTGGCTTAAAATTCAATATTCAGAAAATGAAGATCATGGCATCTGGTCCCATCACTTCGTGGCAAATAGATGCGGAAAAAGTGGAGACAGTGACATATTTGATCTTGGGCTCCTAAATCACTGCAGTGACTGCAGCCATGAAATTCAAAGACGCTTGCTCCTTGGAAGGAAAGCTATGACCAACCAAGACAGTGTATTAAAAAGCAGAGACATCACTTTGCTGGTAAAGTCTGTATAGGCAAAGCAGTGATTTTTTCCAGCGGTCATGTACAGATGTGAGAGTTGGGCCATAAAGAAGGCTGAGTGCCAAAGAATTGAACTGTGGTGTTGAAGGGACTCTTGAGAGTCCCTTGGACAGCAAGGAGATCAAACCAGTCAATCCTAAAGGAAATCAACCCTAAATATTACTTGGAAAGACTGAAGCTGAAGCTCCAATACTTTGCCCACTTGATGCAAAGAGCTGATTCTTTAGAAAAGACCCTGACGCTAGGAAAGAATGAGGGCAGGAGAAGGAAGCTGGCGGGGGGNGCAGAGTACATCATGCAAAATGTGTGGCTGGATGAACCTCAAACTGGAATCAAGATTTCCTGGAGAAATATCAACAACCTCATATATGCAGATGATACCACTCTAATGGCAGAAAGCAAAAAGGAACTAAAGAGCCTCTTGATGATGAAAGACGAGAGTGAAAAAGCTGGCTTAAAATTCAATATTCAGAAAATGAAGATCATGGCATCTGGTCCCATCACTTCGTGGCAAATAGATGCGGAAAAAGTGGAGACAGTGACATATTTGATCTTGGGCTCCTAAATCACTGCAGTGACTGCAGCCATGAAATTCAAAGACGCTTGCTCCTTGGAAGGAAAGCTATGACCAACCAAGACAGTGTATTAAAAAGCAGAGACATCACTTTGCTGGTAAAGTCTGTATAGGCAAAGCAGTGATTTTTTCCAGCGGTCATGTACAGATGTGAGAGTTGGGCCATAAAGAAGGCTGAGTGCCAAAGAATTGAACTGTGGTGTTGAAGGGACTCTTGAGAGTCCCTTGGACAGCAAGGAGATCAAACCAGTCAATCCTAAAGGAAATCAACCCTAAATATTACTTGGAAAGACTGAAGCTGAAGCTCCAATACTTTGCCCACTTGATGCAAAGAGCTGATTCTTTAGAAAAGACCCTGACGCTAGGAAAGAATGAGGGCAGGAGAAGGAAGCTGGCGGGGGGGCGGGGGTGGGGGTGGGGCGGCAACAGAAGATGGGATGGTTGGATGTGATCAACACAATGGACATGGGTTTGAGCAAATTCTGGGAGATAGTGAAGGACAGGGAAACCTATCGGGCTGCAGTTTTATGGGGTTGCAAAGAGTTAGACACGACTCAGCGACTGAACAACAGCAACCAAGGGATCCCCTGGTGGCTCACAGGTGAGGAATCTGCCTGCCGACACAAGAGACCCGGGAGATGGGTGTTTGGTCCCTGGGTGAGGAAGACCCCTTGGAGGAGGAAATGTCCACCTACTCCAGTACTCTTGCCTGGAAATACCCCGTGGAAAGAGGAGCCTGGTGGGCTATAGTCCATGTGGCTGCAGAGAGTCGGCAAGCCCGATCTACTGAGCAGGCAAACATTAAGTCAAGTAAAGAAACCCAGGACTGCTAGCACTACAACCTCCAACCCATCCCTAGCCAAGCAGGACCTTTCCCTCTAGCCAAAGTCAGTCAGTTTTCTTGCTTTGGCACATCCACATCCCTCAGTTGCTTTATCCATTCTGCAGTTTATGGATATTTAGCTCATTTCCAGTTTGGGGCCATTAAGAACATCTCTATGAGCATTCTTGCACGTCTTCTGGCCAGGGTACATACCTCGGCGTGAAACTGCTGGGTCATGATGTGTGTGCATTTTCAACTATGTCAGGTAATGCCAGTCCCTTTCCGAAATACGGCTGTACTAATTTATACTCCAATAGATTCTTGGAGTTTCCGTTGCTCCATAGTTTTTCCAGTGTCTTTGTAAGCTCAACTTTAAAATTTCTATCCATCACGAGTGATTTCGAATGTTTGCCTGGAAAAGAAAGCCTGTACCTCACTGCCAGGTCTCTTCGATGAGCAGGCAATAGCTACCGACTAGAAAGCAAGGGAGAAGGCAGTGGCAACCCACTCCAGTACTCTTGCCTGGAAAATCCCATGGACGGAGGAGCCTGGAAGGCTGCGGTCCATGGGGTCGCTGAGGGTCGGACATGACTGAGCGACTTCCCTTTCACTTTTCACTTTCATGCATTGGAGAAGGAAATGGAAACCCACTCCAGTGTTCTTGCCTGGAGAATCCCAGGGACAGGGTAGCCTGGTGGGCTGCCGTCTATGCGGTCGCACAGAGTCGGACACGACTGAAGAGACTTGGCAGCAGTAGCAGAAAGCGAGGGCTCTGGCCTCCAGGAGCAACGACTGGCTCGAGATAGAGCGGCCGGAGGCAGCGCCGCGGAAACCGGAAACGGCACCGTTTCCGGTCGAGGCGGCCATCTTGCCGTGAGACAGCAGGAGTGGAGCCGCGGAATGTTGTCCTCCGTTACCTCGTACTCGGGCGCGGGCCGGGACCCAGCCATGGAACCTCACAGCTCCGTGGGCCCTTTGCAGCTGCGCTTTTCGCCCTACGCTTTCAACGGAGGGTAAAACCCGCAGAGCCGCCGCTTTCTCTTTCTTCCTCCATATCCCTGCTTAAGTCTGTGTGCCCCGCGCTGCCCCTCCAGTCTCAGGCCTCCCTCTCCGAGGTTGCTTGGCTAGTTCTTGTTCTTCAGGGCTTCACCTTATAGGCCGGTCCCTGGATCTCGATGTGGGTGGCCGGCTTTACGTAGACAGCAGATAGAAATTGACACCTGACCTCCGCTCTAAAGAGCTTTAAAAATGGACCTATCTGTCTGAATGTGTTTCTCGAGCCAGCAGGCACGGGGCAGGTTGAGCATCTGAGATTAAAATTAGGGTTGATTGGCCATGTGATTAAATGTGGTTGTCTAGTGAAAGTGAAATCGCTCAGTCGTGTCCGACTCTTTGCGACCCCATGGACTGTAGCCCACTAGGTTCCTCCGTCCATGGGGTTCTCCAGGCAAGAATACTGGAGTGGGTTGCCATTTCCTTCTCCAGGGGAATCTTCCTGACCCAGGGGTCGAACCCACGTCTCCCGATTGCGGGCAGACGGCTTTAACCTCTGAGCCATCAGGGAAGCCCTGTCTAGCTAAAAGGTCTAATCAAATCACCATTTTGAGTTGTTTTAAATAGCAGGTAGGATCACTTGCGCAGACTTAGTTTCATTGATCAGTGTTTATTTCTAAGGGCTAGCATGAGTTCAGGGAAAAAATACTCAGAAGGCGGACCTTTGAATGTGTGTATTCTTGCATGTTGTATGTAAGTTTTTCTTTCTCTCTCTTTTTTTTTAACTTACCAGCTTTATCTTAATACTTTTCCTTGATAGTTAACTAAAAGAACTAGGGTTGTGGAAAGACTCCCTTTAGGGCTCTCCACTGCGAAGAGCTGTGTATTTAAGCATCGTTTACAGTTTGCCAGCCGAATTTTGTACTTTGAAACGTGCACTCCCAATTAATTAATCTGGTAATCTTTAAGGACCATCCAAAGACCAGATTAATTGCTCAGGTCCTTATGGGTTTGAAATTTTAATGTAGATTTTTGGGGTATTTGCAAAGAAGGTGGAAGTGTGATTTTAGCCTTGTCTCTGACACTAAAGAGCAGTGTGGTGTTTGGTACCTACCTCTCAGCTTCTTGAACCCAGATTTCCTTATCTTCCCTAGCTACTCATAGTTTGAGTAAAGAATCAAAAGAGAAGCATTTTGTAGATTGAAAGCAGGTATCTTTTTAATCCTCATGATGACTGACTGTTAGATGATATATACCTCAATTTTACAAATGAACTTGGGCTCTTCGAAGTTAAATTTTGTTAGTCATAGCGCTGGTGTGAAGTTGAACCCCAGGACTTGAATCCATATCTGTGTTGCTATGAAGTTTATGAATACTTTTATTATTGCACTTTTAAATATTTCCTGTGACAACTAATGAGGTGGTGGGATCACAAAATGAATTATTAGACCCATTTCATGAGACAGTTGCAGATTCTGCTTGAGACTATAAGGTATTCAGTGTTAATTACTTTCTAAGCTTTGTAATCCAATTACTGCTCTAAAGTTAGTGCTTATGGCTTTCTGATATTAAATTGCCTTTTCTTAGTCTGTGTCCTTTTCCTTTAACATTTATTGCTGGCTCTTGGGCAGCCTTTGCTTCTACAAAATAAGACTTAGTCCTGTGTCTTTCTAGTTTGACTGAATGCGGTTAAACTCCAGGTGATTAGCCTGTGCACTTGTCACTGAGTACTTTAACTCAGTCAGCCTTTAACATAGGAACTGCTAATATCATCAACTTGGTGATTTGTCCAAGGTCACAGAGCTGTTAAGTGGCATGGACGGGTTTTGGATAACTTCAGAGTCCAGGTTCTCGGCAATGGCAACCCACTCCAGTACTCTTGCCTGGAAAATCCCATGGACGGAGGAACCTGGTAGGCTGCAGTTCATGGGGTCGCTAGGAATATGACTCAACTGAGCGACTTCACTTTCCATTTTTACTTTCATGCATTGGAGAAGGAAATGGCAACCCACTCCAGTATTCTTGCCTGGAGAATCCCAGGGACGGGGGAGCCTGGTAGGCTGCTGTCTGTGGGGTCGCACAGAGTCGGACACGACTGAAGAGACTTAGCCAGGTTCTCGGTGATCATACTTAGGCCAGGGGGATCATAGCTAACACTTAACTGGAGGACCAGTTATGTTTCAGGCACTGGTATAAGGCTTAACAATTTAGTCCGTTTAATGCTTGTAACACCTAAATAAGGTAGCTACTGTTGTGATCCCTGATACATGTGTGAGGACAGCGAGGCCTTGAGAAGTTAAGCAGTTGACTACCTCATATCTTCTAAGCAAGAGAACCAGACTTCAAACCCACACAGTCTGCTTTTAGAGCTCATCCTCTCGGCCTCCACTGAACAGAGTCACAGAGGGGAAAGGTTGTTCTTTGTTGGTCCATTTTCCAACAGATGCTTGGGTGTCTCCTGAGTGCAAGACAATTTTATAAGGACTTGGATATAAAGAAATTAAAAACATTAAGCCCCGGGACTCCCCTTGTGGTCCAGTGGTTAAGACTGCCCTTCCAAAGCATGAGACACAGGTTTGATCCCTGGTGGGGAAACAGATTTCACATGCTATGTGGCGTGATCAAAAAATAAAAAAAAATAGAAACCGCATTTAGCCGCTCTTTCTTGAGCTCAGATATCTTGTGTTGTATTACTGCCTACACCTCCCCCAGCAGGCGAGGCCATGGCCTTTGGCCATTTCATAGTATCTAATGATACATATTAATCAGCCACGTTTATTTTTTGACGACGGTGATAGTTTAGTGATGTTTGTGCCTAGTCGCTCAGTCGTGTCCAACTCTCTAGCGATCCCTTAGACTGGAGCCCGTCAGGCTCTGTCCATGGGGATTCTCCAGGCAAGAATACTGGACTGTGTTGCCCTGCCCTCCTCCAGGGGATCTTCCCAACCCAGGGGTCGAACCCAGGTCTCCTGCATTGCAGGCAGATTCTTTACCAGTTGAGCCACAAGGGAAGCCGGATGTTTCTGTAATCTTCTGCTAAGGAACCTTTGGTCTGATTTGACTTGTGTTTTTAAGGGAAGTCTTAAATCTTTTTTTCCCCAGATGACTTGTAGCCAGGGATCCTTTCCCCTGATCTTTTCCTCTTCCATCTGAATCGTGCACTTGATTATATCTAGTAGATTTTATCTCAGTATGTGCTATGGATCATTCTCATGTTGGGAAAGGTGCTATTAATGTCCAAAATAATTCATTAATTTTTTTTTTCCTTCTTTTCCCCTCAGTACTGTATTGGCAATTGCTGGAGAAGATTTTTCAATTGTTGCTTCTGACACTAGATTAAGTGAAGGGTTTTCAATTCACACACGGGACAGCCCCAAATGTTACAAATTGTAAGTAAATATTTCTAAGGACATGTTTTCAGCACCTTGTGATGATTTAATGCTGCAAGAGATTAAGGTTTTCAGTGATGTGTTTCATAAATTTTTAGATTGCCTGTTTGGAGCTTAGCTTGTATTTTTGTTAGGAAATTATTTTCTAGTAATTCAGTATGTAGTCTTCATAATATTTGCTATATCTAGGTACCAACAGTGTTTTTGGTAACTTAAATACTTTTTACTCAACATCTTATAAAAAAAATTCAAATATACAGAAAAGGTAGGGTAACCCTGCAGTCAGTGCTCATTACTGTCGTTAGAGCTCATCAGCACTTTATTGTTACTACTTTATCATTGTATTTTAATCTTTCTTTAATGTGTTGGGTCCTCTAATATATTGGATTCTTTTTTAATCTGCACCTTTAAAAAATAACCTAAAACATTCAGTGTACCCGTATCTTAAGCAGTTATATCCTGGGCTCACAGTTCCAGTGGGTGGCTATGTTTTTTCTAAAACATAAGAAAGTAAAGTCATGTGTACTGGGGGTAGGGGGAATCTGCATAAATTACTAACTAAAGGCACCTTACATGTTAACAGTGGTTTATATTCAACATTTTTGGACACAGTTGGAAATGGTTACTCTTAGGTTATTACACAGGCACTTCTTAATCCTGAATTCCAGCAGGAGTGAACTGATGAGGTTCAGGTCCTTTGGGTGGGCCTTGTGGTACTGCAGGGTGTGGTCCAGCCTCCACCACAACCTAAAGAACAGTAAGCTTGTCTTCATCTTCCCAGTTCCCTTTCTGTCCACTTCCATCTTTTGATACCCTTTTCTCTTCTCTGATTTGTAGAATGGTGGTGATATAGTTGTTAAGTCGTGTCTGACTCTTGCGACCCCATGGGCTGTAGCCTGCCTGGCTCGTCTGTCCATGGGATTCTCCAGGCAAGAACACTGGAGTGGGTTGCCATTTCCTTCTCCAGGGGGTCTTCCTGACCCAGGAATCAGACCCTGGTTTCCTGCACTGCAGCAGATGAACCACCTACTGAGCTATAAGGAAGCCCTGGTAGCGTAGCCATGCGGCAGGTCTGTCTTTTAAGATGTAACTGTTACAAAGTGAAGGCAGTGAGCATCGTGAATAAAACTTAAACATGTGACGTGATAGGTCCTGTCCTGTACAAGACTCTGCTCGTCTTCGTAACACTCTGTTTTAGCTGTATGCCTCCTGAATGAATGCTCTCTTTCTCTTTTTTCTAATGAAATACTTCAGGTAAATACAGAGAGAACAGTATTACTTCTGTGTCCTGCCGTGCATTACAAGCACTGGGTCACACATGAATTGCTTGCATGCTCCTGATCCCATGCCCTTTGGGGCTGACCTAGAGTCCAGCCCACCTCTCCCCCTACTTGTTTGAAACTTATATTTACTCTTTATTCTTTGCAGAAAAACTCTTCTTCATTTAGGTACCTGGATATTTGGCAGAAGCATTTTGAAGCTCAGGCTTTGTTTTACCCTCTGGTACCAGCAGCTGTCCTCGGTGGTGCAGGCCGTGGAGCCTTGTGGTGTATGGGGGTTTGGCTCAGTGCAGTGAGGTTGGTTGTAGAGAGAGGGAGAAATGCTGGTGACGACCCTGGAGGTGTCGGTGGTCTCCCCAGTTGGGCAGGTTAGGGTGAATCATTCTTTTATTTCTGAAAGAAAGGGCCTCTGCTGATCACTTCTTGATGAGATGGGTTTAGGTTTCCTTATAAATATCAAGACTTAGGAATTTGAGGTGTCAGTCCAGTTGCTCAGTCGTGTCCAACTCTTTGCGACCCCATGGTCTGCAACATGTCAGGTCTCTCTGTCCATCACCAACTCCCAGAGCTTGCCCAAACTAATGTCTATCGAGTCGGTGATGCCATCCAACCATCTCATCCTTGTCGTCCCCTTCTCTTCCTGCCTTCAGTCTTTCCCAGCATCAGGACCTTTCCCCTGAGTCAGTTCTTCACATCAGGTGGCCAAAGTAACGGAGCTTCAGCTTTAGCATCAGTCCTTCCAGTGAATATTCAGGACTGATTTTCTTTAGGATTGACTGGTTAGATCTCCTTGCAGTCCAAGGGACTCTCAAGAGTCTTATCCAACACCACAGTTCAAAAGTATCGGTTCTTTGGCGTTCAGCTTTCTTTATGGTCCAACTCACATCTGTACATGACTACTGGAAAAACCATAGCTTTGACTAGACGGACCTTTGTCAGCAAAGATATACAAAAATTTTATTAAGTACTCTCTGGTGGGCATTTGGGTTGTATTTGTTTTGTTTTGGAGAGTCATTAAAATAATACGTATGCTTACACGTGAACCTAGAGCTTACCTTCATGAGCTTGCTTGAGTATATTTGTAGCAGTGGGATTTTTGAGTGAAAGTGATGTGTTTTTAGTAGATGCTGTCAAACAACCTTTCTAAAGAGTTGGATCAGTGTACATTCTTTCCCAGTTTCTGAGAGTACCTGATTTTCAAAACCTCACTAGCATTAAGCATTATTATTCTACTAGGCTGAAATCATCTCTTTTTTAGATTTTAATTTATGAGTGGCATGGAGGCTCTTTTATATGTTTATGATGACTTGTGGCTCTTTTTATACGACTTTCATGTAATTTAGGGGCTTCCCTGGTGGCTCAAATGGCAGCCCAGTCCAGTGCTCTTGCCTGGCAAATCCCATGGGCAGAGGAGCCTGGTAGGCTACAGTCCATGGGGTCGCTAAGAGTCAGACACGACTAAGCGACTTCCCTTTCACTTTTCACTTTCATGTATTGGAGAAGGAAATGGCAACCCACTCCCTTGTTCTTGCCTGGAGAATCCCAGGGACAGGGGAGCCTGGTGGGCTGCCGTCTCTGGGGTCGCACAGAGTCGAACACGACTGACGCGAGTTAGCAGCAGCAGCAGCTAGTGGCTCAGGCGGTAACAAATTTGTAGGAGACTGGGTTTGATCCCAGGATCGGGAAGATCCCCTGGAGAAGGGAATGGCCACCCACTCTACTAGTCTTGCCCGGAGAATTCTATGGACAGAGGGGCCTGGTGGGCGACAGTCTGTGGGTTGGCAAAGAGTTGAACATGACTGAGCCCTGAAAGTTTCACCTTCATGTCGCTTCCCTGTCTCTCCATCATAGGGTTTGTTGGGTTTTTTTTGTGTTGAGGTATAAGTGACATGTGGGGGCTTCCCAGGTGGTGCAGCAGCAGAGAATACACCTGCCGGTGCGGGAGGTGCAAGAGACGCGGGTTTGATCCCTGGGTCAGGAAGACCCCCTGGAGCAGGGAATGGCAACCTGTTCAGTATTCTTGATTGGAAAATTTCATGGACAGAGGAACCTGGCAGGCTGCAGTCCACGGGGTTGCAAAGAGTGGGACATGACTAAGCAGCTGAGCACACACATACATGATTGACGTGTAGCATCTTAACACTTTCAGGCATAGAGCAGAATGATCCCGTATGTGTATATGTTGCAGAATGATCCCAGTCAGTCTGGTCAATATCTGTCACTACACAAGGTATAACATTTTCTTCTCGTGATGAGAACTTACGTGCTCGACTCTCAGCAGCTTCTCAGTAAACAGTACGATGTGAGCGACTGTGCACACCATCCCCAAGAGCCATTACACTGTTAATGCGTTTCGTATTTTTAGGGATTGTTTGTAGAATGAGGAGATTGAAAGTCGACTTTGGCCTGGTCGTGTATATATTTTTTTAATTCATCATATTTTTATAGACGTTTTTATTTTTTATGCAGTCAAATCTGTGAAACTTTCTGTGTGGGCATTGGGTTGTATTATATGTAAATTGGCTGCCCTCAACCTAACCTTGTTTAAAAAATTCAACCATATTTTCTTTAGTGCATTCATACTTGCATTTATTCTCGTAAGTCTTTATCCACCTGTAATTCATTTGGTATAAGGGGTGAGACTTCCGGATACAGGAATTCCCCCCTCCATGTACCTACATGTCTTGAGTAATTTCAACTTTAAAATTTATTCACCAAATGGGAATGAGACTGGGAGTTTGTGAGTTTTAAATTTAAAATTACTCACGACATGTTTTGCTTTGCTGTCAAACCAACTGTTTCCTGAAATTCGGTGTTTTGTTTTTTTTTTTTAACAGAACAGACAAAACAGTCATTGGATGTAGTGGTTTTCATGGAGATTGTCTTACCCTGACCAAAATTATTGAAGCAAGACTAAAGGTAGATGCTTTTGTACATGTCTGCACTGTTGAAAGCTAATAACAAAAGTTCTTTAGATTATTTTAGGATTATTTACCTGGGTTGGGAAGATCCCCTGGAGAAGGAAATGGCAACCCACTCCAGTATCCTTGCCTGGAACATCTCATGGACAGTGGAGTCTGGTGGGCTGCAGTCCATGGGGTCGCAAAGAGTCGGGCACGGCTGAGCGACTGATACTGGTACTAAGCCTACATCATGGCTATGCTAGCTGGAGAAGAACTAGTTCAGCAGGTGAGACTTTAACCTACACCACAAATGACACGGTCTTGTTAATACAGCCATCATCAAAGTAGCATAATGTAAGATGGTGGCAGGTCCCCTTCTGTTAAAATGCACGAACAATATGGAGTGAAGGGTCATCTCTTCTTTTTAAGGTAGACTGGAGGGGTTTCTTCTGAAGACACTCTTCTCAGAAATGAAGCACATCAGTTTCTGCAGAGGAGGCAGGCTTTTAGACCAGAGCTTGATTTGAAGCACCGTCAGCCAACACCTCCCGCTCCCTTGACAGCAGGGTCCTCTCAGGAGGACAAGCCAGCTGTTTGCACTAGAGGCACAGTCCCCGTCACCTGGCCCCCGCCAGCCTTTAGCTGACAGCCAGCTGAGAGGGGAGACCTGACGCAGGGTGGGTGGGAGTGGAGGAGAGCGGGTAGGGTGAGGGAGGAGGAGGAGAGTGAGATAACTAACCCGCAGTGCAGCCTTCAGAGGGGCCGACGCTGCCCCACCTGCGTGTCTCTGGGAGCAGGAGTGTTGAAGAACAAGGGAGCTGACTTGACGGAAGCAGAGGCAGGTCTGGATGTTGCTTCTGGCCTGTGTGTCTCAGCAGCATTTGCTTCAGATCACCTCAGGGAGAGCAGGACAGGAGTAATTCGGGCTGCACTCATATGGGTTTTCAGTAATGAGTCTCTTCTTAGTTTGTAAAGTACAGGGTTAGGGTAGGATTCTCAGTCACCACATGTCAGTACTCAGAAGTGTAGCTCTGTTTCTTAGTTACATAGCTTGCTGACGTTTTAAATTTCTGTTGATGGTATTTACAGTATCAGTATTATATCTCCTTAGTTTTCATATTTAGTGTTTTAGGCTATGTATTGTAATGTTTCACTTAGTGGTTGGTGAGTTCAGCTGGTGCATGAAGAGGTCAGCAAGGCTGATGCTCTGTTTGCCTGCTTGTGGACAGCCCTTAAGATGACGAGTAAGGTTGCTGGAGTCATGCAGTGAATTTAACTGACACTTAGCTATTTAAATGTGTAGAAATGATTTCATTGAGTATTTACCAATTGTTAACATTTGCTTAAAATCTATTGATATTGAAAGCTGTAGTGACTTATGTATTGACATTTATATGGTTCCAAATGCATATTTTGTAAATGGCATTTTTGCTATTGCTAAGTCACTTCAGTCATGTCCGACTCTGTGCGACCCCATAGACGGCAGCCCACCAGGCTCCCCCGTCCCTGGGATTCTCCAGGCAAGAACACGGGAGCGGGTTGTCATTTCCTTCTCCAGTTCATGAAGGCAAAAGGTGAAAGTGAAGTCGCTCAGTCGTGTCCGACTTAGCGACCCCATAGACTGCAGCCCACCAGGCTCCTCCATCCATGGGATTTTCCAGGCAAGAGTGCTGGAGTGGAGTGCCATTGCCTAGGGGACAAAAATAAACCTAACGTGGAAAGTAGTAGTAATAAAATTTCAAAAAGGTGCAGTGAGTTCAACTCAATGCCCAGTACCTGAAAATTTTCTTTCACACGTTGTCATGTAGATGGTGAGGTGAATACATGTGGTGCTTGGTTTTGAAATGAAATAAAGAATTTTCTTTGTAATCTTGTCATTGTCAGATTTTATAGCAGTTCTTAGGTTTCTCTTTAGAGAGATTCGCTGTGGCTGACAAACTGGTGAGCTTAGATTTATTAGGATAATTTAGGGTTGCCAAGGAAGTGGTGAATCTTGGGTCAGAAATCACTGTGTCGGGGGCCGTTATGGGTACTTCTGTTCTTCGTGGTAGATGCTCTAAGGATTAAGACCCTGCCTTCTGCTGGGTTCATACAAAGTAGAGCTGCCCCTGTCTCTCACAGATACCCTCTCTGAAAAGAGAGAGGCTTGTCTGAGTCTAATCAGGAGTCAGCCATTTGGTTTCTGTGGCAACTGTTTAATCTGCCCTAAACCAGGACTGGAAAAGGTCAGTTTTCATTCCAATCCCAAAGAAAGGCAATGCCAAAGAATGCTCACACTACCACACAATTGCACTCATCTCGCACGCTAGTAAAGTAATGCTCAAGATTCTCCAAGCCAGGCTTCAGTGATGTTCAAGCTGCTTTTAGAAAATGCTGGATCATCAAAAAAGCAAGAGAGTTCCAGAAAAACATCTATTTCTGCTTTATTGACTATGCCAAAGCCTTTGACTGTGTGGATAGCAATAAATGGTGGAAAGTTCTGAAGGAGATGGGAATACCAGACCACCTGACCTGCCTCTTGAGAAACCTATATGCAGGTCAGGAAGCAACAGTTAGAACTGGACATGGAACAACAGACTGGTTCCAAATAGGAAAAAAGAGTATGTCAAAGCTGTATATTGTTACCCTGCTTACTTAACTTATATGCAGAGTTCATCATGAGAAACACTGGGCTGGAAGAAGCACAAGCTGGAGTCAAGATTGCCAGGAGAAATATCAATAACCTCAGATATGCGGATGACACCACCCTTATGGCAGAAAGTGAAGAGGAACTCAAAAGCCTCTTGATGAAAGAGGAGAGTGAAAAAGTTGGCTTAAAGCTCAACATTCAGAAAACTAAGATCATGGCATGTGGTCCCATCACTTCATGGCAAATAGATGGGAAAACAGTGACTGACTTATTTTTCTGGGCTCCAAAATCACTGCAGATGGTGATTGCAGCCATGAGATTAAAAGACGCTTACTCCTTGGAAGGAAACCTAGACAACTTATTAAAAAGCAGAGACATTACTTTGTCAACGAAGGTCCGCCTAGTCAAGGCTATGGTTTTTCCAGTGGTCACATGTGGATGTGAGAGTTGGACCATAAAGAAAGCTGAGTGCCGAAGAATTGATGCTTTTGAACTGTGGTGTTGAAGAAGACTCTTGAGAGTCCCTTGGACTGCAAGGAGATACAACCAGTCCATTCTAAAGATCAGTCCTGGGTGTTCATTGGAAGGACTGATGCTGAAGCTGAAACTCCGATACTTTGGCCACCTGATGCAAAGAGCTGACTCATTTGCAAAGACCTTCATGCTGGGAAAGATTGAGGGCAGGAGGAGAAGGGGACCACAGAGGGTGAGATGGTTGGATGGCATCACTGACTCAATGAACATGGGTTTGGGTGGACTCCCAGAATTGGTGATGGACAGGGAGGCCTGGTGTGCTGCAGTTCATGGGGTTGCAAAGAGTTGGACACAACTGGGCGACTGAACTGAACTGTGCAAAAACAGACACTAACAATATCTCATGAATGAACAAGACTGTGTTCCAGTGAAACTTCACTGAAACAAGTGGTGGGCTGGATTTGGCCCATGGGCTGGATTTTCCTGACCGCTGTCAGTTTGCAGAGTGGAGAGCTGAGTTTGGAATATCCTCTCCAGGTTGCCTCATGTGATCTGTTTGTCTGTATTTGCTGTTGAGTTAAGAGGGCCTGAGATGAGGCTGGCATGGAAAGGAGCCTCCGAACTGGAGAGCTGAGGGCAACTTGGCGTTCTCTCCCTGAGAAATGTCTGTAGCCCCCCCAACAATAGAACATAATAAAATACTTTTTTGTTTTTGTATGATTGTGTTGTTTAATCATGAAAGGAACGGGTGTCCTTTCCCATTTCACCAGGAAAGGCTTGCTTTCTTTCCAGTTTGCTGTTCATTGTTCCAGTCTTTAGTGTGTCCTGCCTCTACATGCCTGTTGGCTCTGTTAATTGCAGATGTACAAACATTCCAATAACAAGGCCATGACCACCGGGGCGATCGCTGCGATGCTGTCCACAATCCTGTACTCCAGGCGCTTCTTCCCCTACTACGTGTACAACATCATCGGGGGGCTCGATGAAGAAGGTAGGGCGTTTCCTCTGTGAGTGATGGAGTGGGCAGCATTTCTTACATGTGTTTCCATCCAGAGCTGATAAAAGCTGGGTACCATCTTGCCCAGCAACTTTATGTTCTCATAATTAAGGCAGTGAAGAAACTGAAGCTGAAAGGGAAGTAAAGGATTATCCAGCGAGACACAGCAAGTCGGGTGTTAAATGAATGCTGGGCATTCGGGTCTTTTACAGGTATTTTCTCAAGATCTTGCATCAGTTCAGTAGTAGATATTTAGCGTTTTAGTCTCAGAGAAAGAAACTTGACTTGGAGAAGCTTGACCTAAATATGATTTTAAGTAATGACTCTTTGAAAGTAATGTGTAAAAGAAATGCTTTTCCACCAGTGTTCTTGGATCATTTTTGAAACACCTCTTTAATTTTTTGTCAGAGTTGGACCAGGAGGGCCAGGGAAAATCAGCATTATTACTTGACATTTTCATGCTCCTTTTGATCTAAAGCTGTGTTACCCAGAAAAGGCAACAGTGTTTTTCACCGGATCTGATTTGAGTGAACTTTTAGTTGCTTCTAAAAATCAAATACAGTCTCCCAGGACAGATCTGTGTCCTGGGAGTAGTTTAGAGTAGTCCATTGTAAAAAGAGGGCTTTCCTGGTGGCTCAGATGGTAAAGAATCCACCTGCCATGTGGGAGACCTAGATTCGATCCCTGGGTCAGGAAGATCCCCTGGAGGAGGGCATGGCACCCACTCCAGTGTTCTTGCCTGGAGACTCCCGTGGACAGAGGCGCCTGGTGGGCCGCCGTCCACAGGGCTGCAACGAGCCGGGCAGGACTGAGACACTAGGCACAGGCGCGGAGACTGTGAAGAGAGGGCACAGAGGTGTCGGAGGAGAGCACGGCTGGAGTGTCTGTCTGTGTTCTCACTGCAGTGCTGCTGTTTCTGGCTGCGCGGGGCCCTCGTTGCTGTGCAGCTTCTCTGTGGGGGCCGTGAGTGGCGCCTGGTCTGCGCTGTGGTGCACAGGCTTCGCATCGCGGTGGGTTCTCTTGCTGCGGAGCACCGGCCCTGGGGTGTGCGGGCTTCGGGAGTTGTGGCTCCAGGCTCGGGAGCACAGGCTCAGCTGCTCTGGCGCGTGCGCTTAGTCCCTCTGAGACACGTGGAGTCTTCCCGGATCAGGGACCAGACCCACGTCTCCTGCATGGCCGGCGGGTTCTTTACCACTGAGCCACCAGGGAGACCCAGGTCTGTCTTTCTGAGAGGGAAGGGTTCTGGGTCAGAAGGAGTCAGGGTCTTTTCCTCTTCTCTCTAGTTTTTACTTCTGTCCATTCCCATTCACAGGTGTTTTTCTTTGTTCTCCCTTTCTCTCTCAACCCCACCCCTTAGGTGACGTATGGGTCCATTCTGATCACTTTAGGTTGACATAGCATTTTCAGGCTTTCATACATAAAAACAGAGAAAATATAGAGCATAGAAATGGTGAATAGAAATTAGTTACCCTTAACCGAGTAATTCTAGCCACAGGTTAGCTTGCCTAACACCCAGCATGCTTCTGGGGCCTTTTATTTATTTTTTTTTTTGACTGATTTGTAGTCAAAGGATCATTGCTTTCCAGTATTGTGTTGGTTTCTACCAAACATCAACAGTTAACCATTACCCTCCCACTCGAGCATCCCTCCCACCCTTCTAGGCTGCTGCTGAGCCCGGTTTTGAGTTCCCTGCGTCATGCAGCAAATCCCGTGAGCTGTCTATTGTACACAGGGTAATGTGTGCTTCTGTTACTCTCCCTGAGCACGCACGATCTCCTCTGGTGCCTTTTTTAACTTTAGTTACATCTGATTTGAATGTCAGGCTAATACGTTCAGATTTTACCAACATGAATAAGAGCTGCTATTGAATTTCAGCAGGCCAGACAGTGTCTTTGAGGTTTTCAGTGTCCCTGATTTGAGAACCTCATGAATACTGACTGGCAGAGCTCAGGTGTGGGTCTGTTTGACTTCAGAGCCCTAGGCTTTGATTTCCACGTGCCAACATTCTAGCTTGCTTTGGTGGTGTTCTCAGGCTTTTCTAACCTTTTTCTTTCTCCTAATCTCGTCTGGTTTAATTTGATTTTTATTCCTAAGAGGAATTTCTGTGTGTAGTGAAATAGTCCTTTGCCTTCTTTTCCTGTTTTCCCAGGACAGTCTTGAGCGCTTTCACTCCCATCCTTTCCTCTGTCTTGGTTTATTCCCTTGTTTAGTGGAGCGCATTGCTAGAGAAATTTCTGAAGAAAGCTATCAGGAGACCTTTTTGAGTCTTTGCTTTTAGAGTCTTTTCTCTGTCCTGTTTTTTGCTATTTAAAAAAAAAAAATTCCCACACATGTTGTCTGGCTGTTTGGGTTTTTTTTGTTCTGCTCTGAAGATTTTCTCAACTTCAGTGCCTCGTTCTTCACTGAACTTTTTCTGTTTCTTCCATCATTAATTTCCAAGAGCTTTTTCTTACTTTCTAGCTCCTTTATTTTTTTTAAGTATCCCGTTGCTGCTAGATTTTGGCGTACTTCGTTTGAAAGGTTCTCTGCATTTTATCAGATTGCTGTTTTGGTCTTGTTTATTTTGGCTGCGCTCTTCTGTGTCGGAGGCTTCCTTCAAATTTCTTTTGATTTTGGCTGTCCATTTGTACTGAAGAGTGATAATCAAAATTCGGTCATAAAGGCGTGTGGGGGAGTGGCTCATCAGCTCTCCGTCTACCACTTCTGTTCTCGAATTTACCGTCTGTGCCTAAGCCTTGTGCTTCCAAGTCCAGAGCCTCTGGTGAGTGCTGAGATTGTCTCCTGCCTTGTGTGTGGAGGCGGGCTGGGCCCCTAATGGAGACCTCAGGCCACGGGGTGACGGCTGACCGAGCACAGCCGCAGCTGCTGCTTGACTCGTGCGCCTTCACCTCCCCAGTTGCGATCATGACCTCCTTTAAAAGAATCTTGCCCCAAGTTAACGAGGACTTTGGTTTCTCTATAACGAAAACAATAATGCTTATAGAAGTAGTCAAATAGTATTGGAAGATACAAAGATAAAAGTGGGAATCCCACAAAGCCTGTCCCTAGAGGTAATTACTGCTACATTTCTTGTTATGCATATATGCTTGTGCACTGTGTGAGTGGGCTGTAGGTGGCATGTTTTTCCCTGACTGTACAGTGAGTGTATTGTCATGGGGTAGATTTGGCTGGTGGATAAAGGTGTCGGTGGTGATTTTATGGCCCGCACTGGGGTAGAGCTGTTCCAGAGTTTCCCCGCTAACCCTCTGAGAGTCATTTACATTGTTTCCAGTCTCCCTAACAGAAACAGTATTATGTCTCCCTGTGCATAAAACTCTGTGTACTTCTGTTATGCTTATCTCCCTGGGAAAAGTTCCTGCAAGTTGAGTTTCTGGGTCAGAGAATATCTGTTTTCCGTTCTGCTGATACCACATGCTTGCCCATCAGAAAGGGTCCTGCACTCACCAGCAGGGGTGAGAGTACCATTTTTGTCTTTTGTTTTGAGGTTTTCTTGTTCGGCTTTGGCATCCTAACCGGTATCAGAATTTTAACACATTTTGAAGGTCTTTGCCTAGTAAATACGTTGTTAAAATTTACATGTATTCTTTGTTTTTGTTGAGTTTGGGTGTCTTCATGTTGACTGCCCTTTTCATTTCTTTTTTGGAGACTGACCCATGTACGCACAGGCTAGTCTTTTTCTTGCTGATTTATAACAACTGTTTTCAGCTTATGTTACATGTCTCTTGCTTTTTCTAAGGGGTCTTGGAAGCCGTGATCTTGGACATATTCTACTCTTTTCATTCTCCTCAAAGCTGTTGTGTGTGGTTTTCTGAGTGTAGCTTCCCTTGGGTAAATCTTTTTGCATGTATATAATTTTATTTATTTATGTATGTAGTTTTATCTGTCCATCTATATAATTTTACTTGTTTATATTTGTGATTTTATTTATTCATATATGTGATTTTGGCTCTGCTGGGTCTGTGGTTTTCTGAGTCTAGCTTCCCTTGGGTAAATCTTTTTGCATGTACATAATGTATGTATGTATGTATGTATGTATGTAGTTTTGTTTAATTTTATTTATTCACGTCTGTGACTTCGGCTCTGCTGGGCCCTTGTTGCTGTGTGGGCTCGTCTCTGGCTGTGGCGAGTGGAGGCTGCCGGCTGCTGCGGTGCTCAGCCCTCTCGCTGCTGTGGCTCCCCTCGAGCAGAGCACAGGCCCCGGTAGCACAGGCTCAGCAGTCGGGGCCCTCGGGCCTGCACAAGCTCCCAGCACATGGATCCTCCCAGCCCAGAGGTCAGACCTGTGTCTTCTTCGTTGGCGGGTGGATTCTTTACACGGAGCCACCTAGGAGGCCCCACCCTTGGGTGAATTTTTTGAGCCTTGTTTTACTTGTGGCCTGTTGGGCTCGTGAAAGATAACACGAGGTTTGGTCTTATTCTTTGTCTTTTTATCCTTTATCCTTTGATTTTGTCCTTCATAGCCCTTTGCTTATGTGTTGAAGTTGGTGAGCTTGCTTGCTGCAATCTGGGTTCTTGTTCCAAGCTTACTTCTAGCAGAACACTTCTTCAGCTTTTCTCGGATGCTGCCTTCTTGGTGGGGTTATTAGGCTTGTGGTTATGTTTATGTAATTCTTTAGAATTCTGCATGAATCTATTAGTTTTTAAGTCATGCTTTATAAATGACTCATGAGTTCTCACACTCAGAACACAGTTGTTTTTAAAAGTTGTCTTTAAAAATTGCAGTGACATGTATTCTTTGTAATAAAGTCAATACCAGAGCTTATAAAGTGATTCCCTTTCCTCGTCTCTAATCCCACAAAGATGAATAAGTGCAGCTCCCTTGTCAGTCTTTCTGCACGTTTCTGTGTGCCTGTATAAATGTGTGTCATTTACTTAATGCCTGTAAATGAAGTGAGACTGTGCTGAGCCCACTGCAGAGCTCTCCCTTCGGCACAGCCTGCGGCTGAGTCCCACGGCTGCTTCCTTGGCTGTACGTTGCTGTGGTGGACATAACGTTTTCTGCTAATGGATTTTAGGTTGCTTATAAGTTTTTTATCTTTCAAAGATAAATCAGTGATCCTGTACACACTGCTTTTTGTGTTTATATAAGCATCATTTGTAGGTAAATTTTAATTCTGTAAGTGGAATTATTGCTGGATCGTAGGGTACGTGCTTTTATAGTTTGATGGATTCTGACTCCAGTAGCATGACAGTCTATACTTACTTCAGGAGAGCCTGAGAGCCCGTTTACTTGCAGACCCTGACAGGTCTCTGTAACTCTCATGATAAGAATCTGTGTACTCAGATTCTGTTTTTCTTACCCCAAAAAAAGTACTAGTGTTTTATACTGCTAGTATAAAACAAGTGATTACACTTCAGGCAAGTCTAGCCTTTTACACGTAATATTTGTGTTCTTCTGGAATTTCTTCTCTATTAAATTGATTATTTTTTATAATAATGATGCTAAAGAGTGTTCTTACCATTAGTCTAAAAACACATAATGAGTTTTTTGTGCTTCTGCTTGTATTTAGCACGAGGAGAAATTTTAAATGCACTTCCTCACTACAGCTGCACCAGTTAGTTTTCTAGGAATGTTATGAGGAGTTTGGTGCAGAACTTGGAGCAGCAGCTGTGACTGCTAACACCCCATGTGCACTGAGAGCCCCAGCGCAGCAGTCGGTGACAGCAGCTTGAAGAGTACGAAGCTCCTTGTGGCAAATGCTGTCGTGGGCAGGAGGGCCTCCGGTTATGTTCTGAGGGGAGGGGAGGAGGAGACCGCGCTTCTTAAATTTTAGCCAAGTTGATAGTCCATGTTGTGTCATACTTTGATTAGGTTTATTTTACCAGAGTTTGGGGATGTTGTCAGGAAGCACTCTTACGGAGACTTTTCTTCTCTAAGGGAAGGGAGCCGTGTACAGCTTTGACCCGGTAGGGTCCTACCAGAGAGACTCGTTCAAGGCGGGAGGTTCAGCCAGTGCCATGCTGCAGCCCCTGCTTGACAACCAGGTAAGGAGACTGCATCCCGGAGGTGGTGGGTAAGCCTTCTCTTCGTTAGCTAGGGGAGCCGAGAAGTCAAGGCTTTATGTGATTTACTGCTGAGCTTGCTTGGCTGGTCGGCCTCACCCAGCTTCTGGTCTCTGTTCTGCTGGCTCTCCTGGCCACTCAGCTCCACGGCTCCAGCTTCTCCCTTGTTCTCGTGGTTTCGGGGTGCTTCTGTCCACAGCGGTCGGTCCCTGTGTCACTGCTCCTTTTGCCATGGAGATCGTGAGAATGCATTTCTCCCCCAGTCTCTCCGTTTCTGTCGCCTCTTTTGTATTCTAGCTTCCGTGTGTATTTTAGTTTTTCCCCTTTTCTGTTACTGCTGGCTGCATTCATGTCTGCAGGGCATCTTGCCTGGATCATGGTGTTAATTTCCTAACATCCTTTTGCCTCCTAGCTTACTTCCCTGTTTCATCCTCCTTGCTCGTTTGAAATGTGTGCAGTCACTTCTGCTTGTTGCTCACCCACCACATTTCCTTTCGCTGTGTATTCCACTCGGACCCTTGAAGTGATGTGCCTCCCTCTCCACGCCTCCATCTGGACTGTGACTCCACCCTTTAGCCCGCTCGTCTGTTGGGGTTCCTCTGCGCATGTGCATTTCCTGCAGGAGGCTCTCCGGGCTCTGTCTCCTCCTCAGCTGCGCGCACTCTATGCCCGTGCTTGGCTTTCGCGTGTCCGCCCTCTGCTGTATGCTTCTCGGAGGCGGGGGCTTGCCCTGGCGGGTGCTTGTCAGGTGTCAGGTGGGTGAGTCGGCCAGGTCTAGAAACATTTCGCTTGGGGGACCTGTTAGGCCTGTGTGGCGTGTTCGTTCTGGCCCCTGAGGCCCGTGGAAGCTCTGGGGGAGACGGGGCCTCCTTTGCACGGCCGCAGGCGCCTCACCCAGCCTCCTGTCCCACTAGGTTGGCTTTAAGAACATGCAGAATGTGGAGCATGTCCCGCTGTCCTTGGACAGAGCCATGCGGCTCGTGAAAGATGTCTTCATCTCTGCTGCGGAAAGAGACGTGTACACCGGGGACGCACTCAAGATCTGCATCGTGACCAAGGAGGGCATCAGGGAGGAGACCGTTCCTCTGCGGAAGGACTGACTTCTGGGCCCTTGTCACTCATCAGCTCAAAACTGGCTAAGTTTGTACCTTGAAACTGTTAGACTAACTTGTTTTATTAAAAAATAAAACCCCAAGCACTTATTTTGTTATAACTTGTCTTCTTCCAGGACAGAACTAGGAAATAGAATTTCTTTTTCCTTTCATTTTCTTCATTCTTGTATTTTTCTGTCATCTAGAGCTCAGCGGAGTCTTTCAGTCAGTTTATCATCTTATGATAGCCCATCTTACAAAAAACATGTTTAGAATTTATTTAGTCCACCTAGCTTGCCTTGATGGACAGATTACCTTTAACTGTCTCAGTTTCATTGAGGCGTTAGTTAATATAAGTAGAGTATGCTAAGATCTATTCATCCTTGGAATGGCTGTTTGAGAGGAAAATCTTCAAGTCAACCAAAACAGAAGAAAATTGTAAAAGCAAATAGCCCTTTATATGGACTTAGGCCAGCAATGTGCAATAATTGTTACAAACAATTAAATGTTAAAATTGAGAGCTAAACTTGGATAGAGCTAAAGTTTTTCTTTAGAACTATAAAGTACATTTTAACTCTATTACATATAATGTTGGAGTAACTTTTTTAATGTTGAGCAAATTATTACGGTAGGAGGTGTGATTTGCTTTGTGGGCTAAGAAAAGTGGAATTTTACTGTTGACTTTCCGTTAATTTAAATGATCAAAAACCCCTAGTGGAAGCATGTTTGAAATTTTGTTCAAGAAACGCTTGTTGAATACTCTGTCCTAGGCAGCAGAGCCCATTGGTGACATCTCATCGATTGCTCTTACAACATCACAACTGAAAACCAGACTCTCCCATTCAGAATGTATCTGTCATCTTTATTATATCAGTTATCCAGAAAAGCGGAAGAAATAGGATATAGATTTATTATTAGTAACTGTGGCTCACAGGGTTCTGGAGGCTGAGAAGTTCCATTACCCATTGTCTGCAGCCTCAAGACCCAGGGGATGTGGGTATGAATTCCAGTCCATGTCTAAAGGCCTGAGACCAGGAGAATTGATGGGTGTGAGACCCTGTCCCCAAGGACAAGAGAAGACTGTGGTCCCAGCTCAACGTGAAGAGAAAACTCAGTGGATGATGCCCACCCAGACTGGGGAGGGCGCCTTTTCCTCATCCAGTTCAAATGCTAATCTCATCCAGAAACCCTGACAGACACCCAGAAGTAGTACTTAGTAAGATGTCTGGGAACCCTGTGATCCAGCCAAGTTGACATAAAATTAGCCATTAAAATTGTCAGCTATAGGTATATTTTATTTTTTGTTTCAAAGGATTTTTCTGTTGATTTGAAATTTAATTTTTCACTACTTAAAATTATATACATTTGTACCTAAACTTTTCTATTAGGTCTTCACCTCCCAAGGTATCTAGAACCATTTTCCCCCAACCATCAGGTGCAAAGTATTTTAGCCTAATATTCCTCTAGAATAAACGTGGTTTCCCTGAAGGCCTTGTCCAGAATGTGCTAGACGTGAACAAACCTCCTAGAGCTACCTCTGACTCTAGTTGTTTGGGTGGCTTTTATATTTTATTCCGTTACACGTGCTCACCTGAAAAAGGCAGCCTTTTAGCCTTTTGATAGGTTGGAGAAATTTGCTTTTACAGTTAGCCAGACTCTTAAGATTCCAGTGCCAGGTGGCCCTAGTGGTGAAGAACCCGCCTGCCGTGCAGGAGACATAAGTGGCGCGGGTTCCGTCCCTGTGTCGGGAAGGTCCCTGGAGGAGGAAATGGCACCCACTCCAGTGTTCTTGCCTGGAGAATCCCATGGACAGAGGGGCCTGGTGGCTGCAGTCCATGGGGGCAAAGAGTCGGACACGACAGAGCAGTTTAGCATGCGTGCGGGATTCCAGTGAGAGCTCAGTTATGCTGAGACCTGGCTTTATAGATGAGCTACATTCCTGCCTGCGGTGCAGAATTGAAAGAATCTGATAATATTAGAAATTGTTGGGGGAAAACAGCACTTACTCTGTGGAGGCATCAGCCATGGCTTGATTTACATACGCTGAATTGGAATGTTGTGAACACGTTTGTTTCTTCTTTCATTGTCAGAGCAGAGATGCTTTTTTGCAGTCTGCTGGGCAGGGTTGCCCAGGGGGTGATGCTGGCTAAGCTGAGCCTGTGACAAGCAGGGGCCACATTCCCTGCTGTGACTGGTAAGGCAGCAGGCTGAGATGGTGACCATGCGAGCCTACTTGAGAGGAATATGAATTACTTGGAGGAAAATGGTCTTTATTTCTAAAATGTCTCAATTATTTCCCTGAAGGTTTTCCCAGCTGTTTTTCTGTACCTATTTAGGAGAACCCTTCTGACTCCAGGATCTCCCATCCCCTCTGTGAGTTTCAAGGTGTGACTAAATGCTTCCGTATATTGGAGCTGACTCACTGGAAAAAACCTTGATGCTGGGAAAGATTGAGGGCAAGAGGAGAAGGGGGCGACGAGATGGTTGGATGGAATCTTCGAGTTTGAGCAAACTCAGAGACAATGGAGGACAGGGAAGCCTGGTGTGCTGTGGTCCATGGAATCCCAAAGAGTTGGGTGTGACTCAACAGCTGACCGACAGCAACATATTAGAATTACATAGAGCACTTGTTAGTAATTAGTACCTGAGCCCACCCCAGACGTACTGGCCCAGTTTCTGGACGGGGACGTGAGAATATGCGTCAGAAAACTAATACCCAGGTGACACGTAACAGTTAGAAAACCCAGGAGTTGGACCTGGGTCTCCCGCATTCCAGGCAGATTTTTTACCAACTGAGCTACAAGGGCAGCCCTAGGAGGCTTTTAATGAGGAACTGACGGGTTTTGACCTTGTGCAGTTAAGAGGGGCTGGTTAGGTGGCCCATGAGTGTTTAGTGCTGGAGCCTGAAGTCCAAGTGCAGCAAAGGCTCCTGGGAAGGAACAATGGATGTAAAGGGAACTGGCCGGATTGGAAGCAACAAACCGGGCGTGAGGGCATTCCTACCAGCCTCACCACCTCCAGATCGCTCACTTTAGCGTGGCTGCAAGGGGCTGAGTTCCCTACACCCAGCACAGCAGCTAGGAGCAGCTGGAGAGGGTCTGGCAGAGCTGAAGGCACCACCACGGCCATCTGAGGGGCACAGAAGGAAGACGGCACTGCCCATCTGCCCAAGTTGGCAGTCGCAGGCCCACACCTAGCAGGTGGGAAGGACATTTAGGCTCCACCCACAGAGGAGGCGGCAACTGTGCCCATGGACAGTTTGGACCACAGGGAACCTGAAGGCAAGGAGAGCTGCAGGTCAGGACGGAGGGTAGGAGAGAACTGTGAGCCTCCTGGGGCTTGCCTTCTCTCGGACAGAGAGGGGCTCCCAGTGTGTCTGCAGCGGCTCAGTGCATCCAGCACAGGAAGGGGCCCCGGTAGCCCGGCCACCGTGGCCCTCTCTGAGCAGATGCCAGCGTCTGTTGCTCCTTGCGTAAGATCGGCTGCCCGTGTGGCTCTCCCTGCTCGGAGTTGCTCCGTGGAGTGTGTATTCATCTTTGAAAATGTTTTTTTCTATCGTGGGAACATCTCTATTCAAGAAAACAGCCTGGGAAAACGAAAACAACAAATCAAACATGGGGTGTGAATGGATGCCCACAGGGCTGACTTGGAAAGTGCAGGTGACCTAGGGTGTGGTTTCACACCTTGTCCTCAAGCAGACGCAGAGCCGGTGCCTTTTCTGCAGTAAGACGCTTCTGGGGGGCCTGTGGGTGTGGTCCAGGGAGGCTGTGAGACCCTCACTCTTCAGTGGACGTCGGATCCGCAGGCCACTCTCCGAGGCCACCGGATGGCAGTGTTGTCTTGTCTGGCTGAGGGCCTGGTGTCCTATAAGGAAGTGGTTGCTGGTCCAAGATCTCCCAGTGCAGACTGCTGAGCTCCTGTGAGAGCCCTGGGCCTGATGGTGGAAGGAGGGTTGACTTGTTCTCGTATCAAAGTGGAGAAACAGGAGATAAACCGGCACGGCCGGCCGGTGGTACTCTGTCCCGGCAGAGAGAAATCAGAAGTTGGGAAGTAGTGATCTGTACTGGAGGTCCTGGGCAAGGTGTGTGGGTGGGAGGGAGAAAACATCAAAAGACAGCTTCTCTGGAAACGGGAACTTCCGGGGTTTACTCAGGCAGCTGTCTGGTGTCAGAACTGAAATTAAGACTCAGCATTCATTTTATTCTCCTGGGCCCTCTCTGGGTTTTCTTTGTTTTCTGCCACCAGCAAACCCTTTTATTTCTTGTACTTGAGTCTGTTCTTCCAAATGGACTGTGACGTTATGACACTCTTGAGGACCTGAGTCTGCCCTTCTGCTCAGACCCTTGGTTGAAGAGTTTGTGTAGGTGCTCATGGTAGAAAATACCCACAAAGTCATGAGCACAGTCTCCACTTAATGAAGTTCTAAATCCCAGCAAGTAGGCTGCTTACTTCAAGTAGTAACTACACCCCCAAGAAAATGCAAGAAAAGACTTGTTTTTCTTGCATTTAATTTAATGCCTTTGGTTTAATAAGAGTTGGCCTATACTGCTTTCCTTTGCCACTGGCAAGGAATACTTCTGTTTTCCTTGAGTATCACAGATAATTTTGCCTTTCTTCTCTTTGGCTCAAAGAGAAACCTGGTAACCCTGAGGCTGACCTGCCTCAACTGAAAAAAGGTTAAAAAGGGAAAAGGAAAGTCTGCCATTATAATGAACACATTTTCTAAGCCAAAGGTTGAAACACGCTGTAATGTAGGGTCTGACCAAATAGTTCAGTTCAAGGCTGTCTTGCAAATATTAGCACTTGTAATAGAAGTTCTAAGAGTGTCTTTTTAGTTTTGTTTTTCTTTCCTAACACTTACTTTTCACTGTTTCAAAAACTGCACCTGGATTCGTTTCCTTCGTGCCGGTAGTCTCACTTGCTTTTGAGCTGACTGTGGAGAACCACGTGGCTGGCCTAGAGGTCGGATTGCGATGCTGTGCTGCTATCCCTCTTCATGTAGGGTGCCGAGAGCACTCACCCGCAGTCTGAGCCGTCGGTTAGCCTCTCGGGAGTCTCTCTGCTGCCACTGCTTCCTGGGAGGGGTGCTGTGAGCAGACCTGCAGCGGCAGGCTGTAGACGCGGAGACCTCCAGGGGCCCTGCCGGCCATCCTGCTCCTGGACTTGGGCTTGGAAAGGCTTTAATGCCACAGGGTGTTTCCCACTTGTGGGTTCCTTGGGAACCTTTAGACCTCCGTGATGACCATTTATCATTAAAAATGAGATTGAGGTCAAAGTTCTGTGAATCTAGAATCCTATGTGTAATGATTCCTGTTCCATTTTTGCCAACCTCCTCAAAATACTCTGAGTTTGGATGCTACCTAATAACACACCTAGTGAAAATAATCTAATCGGTAAATTGCTTTGAGCTGGCAAAAAATTTGTTTGACAGAGTATCTCACGTTTAGCCAGCCATGTTGACATCGATAGATACACCTGATCATTCCCTAATTAGTGACTAATAAAGACTGTTGTTTTCAAGAGCCATAAATGTCGGGGCGGGGTAGATAGGACGAAGCTAACTGAAGAGTACACACCTGCTGTGTGTGAGGGTTTTCAGGCCGTTAGGTGATGGCATGGCCAGGACACTATCTTATCTGTTCAATTATGAAGCTGAAACCCCAGCCTTTTTAGAAAGACGTGTACAAAGTCTCTGGTTGTCTGGAGAAAATCACAGAGAATTCTGACTTCCTTCAGACTTCACAAAGGTGAAACGAGTTTTAACCTTGAGCACACATTACAAATTCTAATAAAGGAAATTATATTGAAGAGTGTAGAGTTTCACTTAAAAAACGTGGTAATAAATGCTGACAGGCAACATGTCCGCCACACAATATTAAAGAAAAACTCCAGGGAAAAATCACCAATGCCTGTTTTTATTCCACTGGAAATTTGCAGTGACATCAAACATCACTTCAAAAACAAGAAACAAACTTTTTTTTTATGGTTTTCACAAATCAGGTGAAACAATTACTAATCTAAACTAATCAGGAAGTTTGGTGAAGCTTATTGTTACGTTTCCCTCATAATTTTGTAAGAAAAATATGTTTTTGATTTCATACTGGACACACTTTGATATGAGCTCTTCATTTGCTCAAAATTTACAGCAGATTTTAAGCCCTCCTGGCACTCGGGTGCCTCCTGTTCTGGGTCTTCTATTTGACATGGTTATAAGTGCTGCTGCCTGGATTCTGTAATTCCCCAGAGGGGTTAGCCTCAAAAGTGCCAGCACACTTTGGTTTATTACAAGGTACAAATTATTTTTTCCTTGAATTCCTCAAATGCCTCGCTAATTCACGTATTTTATTATAGAACATTTGAAAGGCACACGTAAAGAAGTTGAGAGGCCAGTGTCACGAAACCCTGCGCATCCTTCGCTCACTCCAGCAGTTGCTCCTGACCACCGTTGTGCCATGCCCTCCTCTCCCCAACCCCACACACCCCAGCGTATTTTGAAGCAAATCCCAAAAGTCCTATAGCTTCATCTGTAAATTTTTCAGCCCTCTAAAAGATAGTGGATCACAATAAACTGTGGAAAATTCTGAAAGAGATGGGAATACCAGACCACCTGACCTGCCTCTTGAGAAATCTGTATGCAGGGCAGGAAGCAACAGTTAGAACTGGACATGGAACAACAGACTGGTTCCAAATAGGAAAAGGAGGACGTCAAGGCTGTATATTGCCACCCTGCTTATTTAACTTCTATGCAGAGTACATCATGAGAAACGCTGGACTGGAGGAAGCACAAGCTGGAATCAAGGTTGCCAGGAGAAATATCAATAACCACAGATATGCAGATGATACCACCCTTATGGCAGAAAGTGAAGAGGAACTAAAAAGCCTCTTGATGAAAGTAAAAGAGGAGAGTGAAAAAGTTGGCTTAAAGCTCAACATTCAGAAAACTAAGATCACGGCATCTGGTCCCATCACTTCATGGGAAATAGATGGAGATACAGTGGAAACAGTGGCTGAGTTTATTTTTCTGGGCTCCATCACTGCAGATGGTGACTGCAGCCATGAAATTAAAAGATGCTTACTCCTTGGAAGGAAAGTTATGACCAACCTAGACAGCATATTAAAAAGCAGAGACATTACTTTGCCAACAAAGGTCCATCTAGTCAAGGCTATGGTTTTTCCAATGGTCATGTATGGATGTGAGAGCTGGACTATAAAGAAAGCTGAGCACTGAAGAATTGATGCTTTTGAACTGTGGTGTTGGAGAAGACTCTTGAGAATCCCTTGGAATGCAAGGAGATCCAACCAGTCCATCCTAAAGGAGATCAGTCCTGGGTGTTCATTGGAAGGACTGATTTTGAAACTGAAACTCCAATACTTTGGCCACCTCATGTGAAGAGCTGCCTCATTTGAAAAGACCCTGATGCTGGGAAAGATTGAAGGCGGGAGGAGAAGGGGACGACAGAGGATGAGATGGTTGGATGGCATCACCGACTCGATAGACATGGGTTTGGGTGGACTCTGGGAGTTGGTGATGGACAGGGAGGCCTGGCGTGCTGCGGTTCTTAGGGTCGCAAAGAGTCGGACATGATTGAGCAACTGAACTGAACTGAAAAGATAATGATCATATTTTAAAATATAATTACAGTTTCATAATCATTTTTAAAGATTAAATATAATTTCTCTAAACATTTGTTCTATTTTTGGCTGTCCTGCGCGCCCTCCCTAGCTGTGGTGAACTCACTGTGGCGTTTGGGCTGCTCCCCGTGGCCGCTCTTCCCCTAGGCTTCAGGAGTGGCAGCACGCGGCTCGGCAACTGCGGCTTGGGGGCTCTAGAGGGCGAGCTGCGTTTGAGGCCCACAAACTCAGCCGCTCTGTGCATGTGGAATTTCCCCAGATCAGAGATTGAACCCAGGACCCCTGCTCTGGCAGGTGTATTCTCATCCTGGGAAGTTTCTTAAGTATAACTTCTCAACCAAATTTCCAGTCTATGTTCAAATTTCCTCAGTTGTTCTATGTTCAAAATACTCATTCAAATGTGGAACCAATCTCTCCGTCTCCCTCTCTCAATGGCGTCTCTGTGTATCAGCCTCTCTCAGTGTCTTTCTCAGCTTCTTGAAACAGCTGTCCAGAAACTGGGTGATCTGTACTGCAGTTCGCCACTTCCTGGTGATTGCTGACTGAATTCCTGTAGTTAGGTCTTTGTCTTTTCCTACAAATTGGCATTTAGATTTAGAAGCTTGACCACATCTAGTTCAACTTTTCATCAACAGAGTAATCTATTGATAAGTTTATATATCTTACCATTGCTTAGATCCGCAAATCTGACCTGTTGCTATCAGTTAAATAATAATCTACTCTGAAGAAATAGCTGAGTGTCACTGACTGCTCTTGTTTATGCCTTTAGAAGATAAACTTCAGTTTCGAAAAAAGCCACAGCCCTCTTTCTATCATCGGTCTCAAACTCAGACTGGGCAGAGCTTCAAAGCTCCCGCTGTGGAGGTCAGACGTCTCTTCCCACCTGCCCTGGGCTGGAGGGTGCCCGTCTCTGCACAAGCTGCTCCGGCAGTGGGGGGCTCATCCACCCAGGGGCCCCGGGGCCACAGGAAGCGCATCACAGCATCTCCATCGCTCCTTCAGTCCAGTTCAGTCCAGTCTCTCAGTCGTGTCCGACTCTTTGCGACCCCATGAATCGCAGCACGCCAGGCCTCCCTGTCCATCACCATCTCCCGGAGTTCACTCAGACTCACGTCCATCGAGTCCGTGATGCCATCCAGCCATCTCATCCTCGGTCGTCCCCTTCTCCTCCTGCCCCCAATCCCTCCCAGCATCAGAGTCTTTCCCAATGAGTCAACTCTTCTCATGAGGTGGCCAAAGTACTGGAGTTTCAGCTTTAGCATCATTCCTTCCAAAGAACACCCAGGACTGATCTCCTTTAGAATGGACTGGTGGGATCTCCTTGCAGGGCAGTGCATTTTCTTCCAAGGTTTTTTTGTTGGTTTTTTGTTTTTAAACAGGGTTTTCTCATGTTACCCTGCTCTGTGTTAATAATGTAAATATCACTTGCTTGTCGAACGAACTTCCCAGATTGTCTGTCCCCTGGACAGTCAGTCCCCTGGCCTGAGGGTGCTTTGCTCGCTCTTGTGGACCTTCTTACAGCTCAGTCCGTGTGTCCACACTCTGCCTCCACGCCTGCTTGTGGGCACCAGCTTCATTTGCATGTCATTCTGTGGGTGACAGAACAGGCCCCCCCACCCCCCGCCTTCACCTTCACTGCTCCTGTTGGGCTGTCTGGGGAGCGGGCCTCAGGGAGCCTGCCATCTGAGTGTCTGTTCCAGCCCATGAAGATGACTCCTCCGGGCGCGGGGGTAGAGTCTGTGACTGGTACCTCTTATGGGAGGCCCAGGTGATGAGGTTCCCTTTCAGGAACTTAAGTCCAGCTGTTTGCACTGGTGACTTCTTGAGCTCCAGCTGGCCGCCTGCCCCTTGACGGCAGGGCTCAGATCCCTCGCGGCCTTTAAAGGAGAGCCAGGCAGTGGGCTGCACACTCTGAAAGCGCCAAGGGGGTGGTTTGAGAGAGTGAGGGTGCCTCCCAGAGCTTGGCCTCAAAATAGCCTGGTCATCTTGAGCTTCCCTTAATAGCCAGCCATGGGTCAGGCATCCACAGTCTATGTAAAGCCTTTGTAAACCTATTTGTATTTGTTTGTGCCACTCTGAGGAGCAATTAAATCAGACACTTACCTGATTATTCTCTCAATTTCCTTAAACTAAAACCATCTTTAAGTCTCAAGAGTGTCCTCTTGTCTCTCTGATCTGGAATTGGGTGGCAGTGACATGTCACACCCACCTGCGAATGTGCCTCGGGGAAGCCCGGTGACACCAGCTCATTGTCACCCTCGCCTGCAGGTGGAGTCCTCAGGGGACTGCGTGTTGCCCGAAGTGTCTCGCCTTCTGGGGTCGATTCCATCACTTCCCAGCCATGTGGCTCAGACATCCTTACCTGTGAAATGTGTGAAATGTTGGTGCTTCCTCCCCAGGAGGAGCAGGTGACGTGAGCACTTGGCCCAGAGCCGCTTGCACAGCGCGTCCTCAGTGAATCGCAGTTGTAACTAAGCCTCAGGCTGTTCCCGTGCTCCGGAGGGCCCACAGCCCCACCCCGTCTATCTGCCTGGAAACTCTTACTGTCCTCCTTCAAACCCTCGGGGAAGCCACCCGGCCTTGCCGCGGCCGCCTCCCTCCCCTCGGCTCACTCCATCTCCCCCTGCACAGTAGCTCTGCTCTGTGAGGGGTACCTGCTCACTGCGTGGTGACCTCCGGCTGCTGCCCTGGAGGACAGAGACCTCACCCCTTTGCGCTCTGTCTCTCCATCCATGTCTATCATTGCTGCTGAATAAATACTTGTTAAAATAATTAAGCAAGCTAACTCAGAGCTTTCTTGCATAAAACTTTCACTGGAAGCTATAAATGTCTTTGATTCTTGAAGAATTGTTTGTTACTAAATGCAACTTTGTAAGAAAAAACCTTCCCAACATAGGGTGTTGGGGGGATGGGGGTCAATGGGGGGATGGAGTGGAAAAGATAAAAGGATTCTTGGTGGCAGGAAGTCTGAGGAGCTGCTGCCCTGGCCTCTCCCCCCATCCCACTGGGAGCTTGACTCCAAACTGCGCACTTGTTTCTGGGCTTAGGCGGCAGCAGCTTCCATGCAGGGTTAGGGTGCAGGCCTTCTGTCGAGCCCGTCCCCTCTGCCGGGCGTGCACCCCTGCTGGCCTCCTGTGGGCTGGCCTGCTGTCTCCGGACACGCTCCAGGTACCTTGGGTCAGTTTGCTGTAAACGGCCCTCAGATTTGGGACCAGCTCCTCTCCCTCTGCTGCTTGGTAGTTCATGCTCTGCAAAATGTTATGAATGACCTGGCATGATACGGTGACCATGTTTTCAGACCCTCAAGCTGAGTTTGCCAACCTGAGATTTATTTCAGGTTTGTGCACTGCTTTATACAGGAAGTCTTATAAAGTTACAAATATTAAATCATATTTTATGACGGTTTCTTTTCTTTTTTTAAAAATGTGGGCTATCTGAAGAAGACTCTTGAGAGTCCCTTGGAGAACAAGGAGATCAAACCAGTCAGTCCTGAAGGAAATCAACCCTGACAATTCACTAGAAGGACTGGACAAGAGCTGACTCACTGGAAAACCGCCTGATGGTGGGAAAGATTGAAAGCAAGAGGAGGGGGCGACAGAGGATGGGATGATTAGATAGCATCACCGACTCAATGGACCTGAGTTTCAGCAAGCTCTGGGAAATAGTGAAGGACAGGGAAGCCTGGCGTGCTGTGGTCCACGGGGTCACAGAGAGCTGGGCACGACTGAGTGACTCAGCAGCAGCAGCAGCAAAAAGGAAGGAAAAAAATCCCAACAGCAACTTTCAATATTTTTATTTCCTTCTTTTCAGATCTCTGTATGTGTATTGTTTGCCTGTATGTTTTATATTTTCACCTCAAGTTTAAAATTTAATAGTGATTACCAGGCAGCATGTCAGAAGAGTTCCCACTTATAATAGGAGTTTGTGTGGGAATCTCTGGCAGTCCAGTGGTTAGGACTCAGGGCTCTCATAGCTGGGGCCCAGGTTCCCAGATTCAATCACTGGTCAGGGAGCTGAGATCCCCCCACAAAAGGACATAGTGTGAATTTGTGACTCTGAGTGCCTGAAGCTTGACTGTCTACAGATCTGATTGTGTCTGTGGGCCTGCATTTTGGATATTCTGTTTTGGGTCTACATTCATATCATTGTTGTTGCTTAGTCGTGTCCAACTCTTTGCGGCCCCATGGACTGCAGCACGCCAGGCTTCCCTGTCCTTCACCATTTCCCAGAGCTTGCTCAAATTCATGTCCATCGAGTCAGTGAGGCCATCCAACCATCCCATTCTCTGTCATCACCTTCTTCTCCTGCCTTCAGCCTTTCCCAGCATCTGTGTCTTTTGCAGTGAGTCAGCTCTTCCCATCAGGTGGCCAAAGTATTGGAGCTTCAGCTTCAGCATCAGTCCTTCCAATGATTATTCAGGACTGATTTCCTTTGGGACTGACTGGTTTAATCTCCTTGCTGCCCAAGGGATTCTCAAGAGTCTTCTCTAGCACCATAGTTTGAAGGCATCAGTTCTTTGGCGCTCAGACTTTTTTATTGCCCAACTCTCACATCTGTAAATGACTACTGGAAAAACCATAGTTTTGACTATTTGGACCTTTGTTGGCAAAGAAATATCTCTGCTTTTTACTAACCTGTCTAAGTTTGTCATTGCTTTCCTTGCAAGGGCCAAGTGTCTTTTAATTTCATGGCTGCAGTTACCGTCTGCAGTTATTTGGGAGCCCGAGAAAATAAAGTCTGTCACTGTTTCCATTGTTTCCCCATCTATTTGCCATGAAGTGATGGGACCAGATGCCATGATATCTGTTTTTTGAATGTTGAATTTTAAGTCAGCTTTTTCACTCCCCTCTTTCCCTTTCACCAAGGGGCTATTTAGCTCCTCTTCAGTTTCTGCCAATAGGGTGTTATCATCTGCATATATGAGGCTGTTGATATTTCTCTTGGCAACTTTGATTCCAGCTTATGCTTCATCCAGCCTGGCATCTCACATGATGTACTGCATAAAATTTAAGTACTCCTTTCCCAAGTTTGAACCAGTCTGTTGTTCCATGTCTGCTTCTAACTGTTGCTTCTTGACCTGCATACAGGTTTCTCAGGAGGCAGGTCAGGTGGTCTGGTATTCCCATCTCTTGAAGAATTTTCCACAGTTTGTTGTGGTCTACATAGTCAAAGGCTTTAATGTAGTCAATAAAACAGATGTTTTTCTGGAACTCTCTTGCTTTTTCAATGATCCAGAGGATGTTGGCAATTTGATCTCAATTTGATCTCTTGTTCCTCTGCCTTTTCTAAATCCAGCTTGAACATCTGGAAGTTTCAGTTCACATACCATTGAAGCCTCGCTGGGAGAATTTGGAGCATTACTTTACTAGTGTGTGAGATGCGTGCAATTGTGCGGTAGTTTGAGCATTCTTTGGCATTGCCTTTCTTTGGGATCGGAATAAAAACTGACCTTTTCCAGTCCAGTGGCCACTGCTGAGTTTTCCAAAGGTGTTGGCATATTGATTGCAGCACTTTAACAGCATCATCTTTTAAGATTTGGAATAGCTCAGCTGGAATTCCATCACCTCCACTAGTTTTGTTTGTAGTAATGCCTCCTAAGGCTCATTTGACTTCACACACCAGGATGTCAGGCTCTAGGTGAGTGATCACACCATCATGGTTATCCGGGTCATTAAGATCTTTTCTGTACAGCTCTTCTGTGTATTCTTGCCACCTTTTCTTAATATCTTCTGCTTCTGTTAGGTCCATACCATTTCTGTCCTTTATTGTGCGTATCTTTGCATGAAATGGTCCCTTGATATCTCTAATTTTCTTGATGAGCTCTCTAGTCTTTCCCATTCTATTGTTTTCCCCTATTTCTTTGCATTGTTCACTTCAAAAGGCATCCTTATCTCACCTGCTGTTGTCTGGAACTCTGAGTTCGGATGGATGGACGTCTTCTTTTCTCCTTTGCCTTTAGGTTCTCTTCTTTTCTCAGCTACTTGTAAGGGCTCCTCAGACAGCCATTTTGTCTTTTTGCATTTCTTCTTCTTGGGGATGGTTGTGATCACCGCCTCTTGTACAGTGTTACAAACCCCCATCTATAGTTCTTCTGGCATCTATCAGATCTAATCCCTTGAATCTATTTGTCACTTTCACTGTACAATCATAAGGGAATCAAGTTAGGTCATACCTGAATGGTGTAATGGTTTTCCATACATTCTTTAATTTATGTCTAAATTTTGCAATACGGATTTCATGATCTGAGCCACAGTCAGCTCCCAATCTTGTTTTTGTGACTGTATAGAGCTTCTCCATCTTTGGCTACAAAGAATATAATCAATCTGATCTTAGTATTGACCATCTGGTGATGCCCATGTGTACAGTCTTCTCCTGTGTTGTTAGAAGAGGGTGTTTGCCATGACCAACGTGTTCTCTTGGCAAAACTCTGTTAGCCTTTTCCCTGCTTCATCTTGTACTCCAAGACCAAACTTGCCCATTACTCCAGTTATCTCTTAACATCCTACCTTTGCATTCCAGGCCCCTATGGTGAAAAGGACATCTTTGGGGGGCGCTAGTTCTAGAAGGTCTTGTAGGTCTCCATAGAACCATTGAACTTCAGCTTCTTTGGCATTACTGGTCAGGGCATAGACTTGGATTACTGTGATATTGAATGGTTTCCCTTGGAAACTAACAGAGATCATTCAGTTGTCTTTTAAGAGTGCACCCAAGAACTGAATTTTGGAGTCTTTGTTTGACTATGAGGGCTACTCCATTTCTTCTAAGGGATTCTTGCCCACAGTAGTAGATATAATGGTCATCTGAATTAAGTTTGCCCATTCCTGTCCGTCTTTAGTTCACTGATTCCTAAAATGTTGATGTTCATTCTTGCCATCTCCTGTTTGACCACTTCCAGTTTACCTTGATTCGTGGACCTAACATTCCAGGTTCCCATGCAATATTGTTCTTTACAGCCTTGGACTTACTTTCATAGCCAGACACATCCACAGCTGGATCTTGTTTCCACTCTAGCTCAGCCTCTTCATTCCTTCTGGAGCTATTTCTCTGCTCTTCTCCAGTAGCATTTTGGACACCTACCGACCTGGGGGGGGTTCATCTTTCAGTGTCATCTTTTTGCCTTTTCATACTGTTCATGGGGTTCTCAAGGCAAGAACGATGAAGAGGTTTAACACTCCCTTCCTAGTGGAGCACATTTTGTCGGCACTCTCCAGCATGACCGGCCTGTCTTGGGTGGCCCTACACAGCACGGCTCCTAGTTTTACTGAGTGAGGCAAGGCTGTGGTCCATGTCATCAGTTTCGTTAGTTTCTGTGATTGTGGTTTGCATTCTGTCTGTCCTCTGATGGATGAGGATAAGGGTCTTATGCAAACTTCCTCATGGGAGGTACTGGCTGTGGGTAAGAGGTGAAGTCGCTCAGTCGTGTCCGACTCTTTGCGACCCTGTGGACTGTAGCCTACCAGGCTCCTCCGTCCATGGGATTCTCCAGACAAGAATACTGGAATGGGTTGCCATTTCCTTCTCCAGGGGATCCTGACCCAGGGGTCGAACCCAGATGCTTTAACCTCTGAGCCACCAGGGAAGCCCAAGCCGTGGGTAAAACTGGGTCTTATTCTGGTGGGCAAGGCCGTGCTCAGTAAGCCTTTACTCCAACATTGTTGATGGGTGGGGCTCTGTTCCTCCCAGTAGTTGGGCCTGAGTTCAGTCTCAGCAGTTGCAGCACAGACTGATTGCTCCCTGGCAACTAAGTCATAGCTCCCCGACCAGGGACGAGCCCGTGTCGCTTGCATTGTAAGGCAGATTCTTACCCACTGGACCACTAGGGAAGCCCCTCCTTTCTGCCACTCTGTACTAATTTATAAGTAAGCAAAGACATTAAGAAACATAGATAGATGCTGTTAGACAGTGTCTGCAGCATAAGTTCTGGATGGCACTGGGACCTGCAGCCACATTGCAAAGCACTGGTGTCTTCAGCTTTTTGCCTCTTGACGCTTCTCCATGTCTTTTCTCGGAGCCCTTGTGATGTTTTCTGTGCAGAATGCACAGCGCTAGCTGGTCTTGCCCAAGAGCTCAGATTCCCAAGTCCACACTGGACAGCGAATGCCCCCGTCCTCCCATGAGTCCTTCATGGGCCCTCCTGAGAGCCAGCTGAGACTTGCTGTGTGGGAAGACTGTGCAGCATTTTCACCTTGAAAAGGCGCTTGCCTCTGTGAAGGGCCCTACCCTCCGAGGAAGGTGCTTGGGTGATGCTGCTGTGTGGCCCTGCTAACTCACTGTGCCTTCCTCCAGGTTGCAGACGGAGGCTCTGGCTTCAGGACAGCTCAGGGGAAGTCCTCACTCTTAGACCCAGTTCCAAAGTGGATAAAACATTTCTAGCTTTCGCAAAGATGGAGAGCTGGAAGGCATAGTATATTAATCTTAGTGGTTGAGTCCCTCCCATATTCCACATCTTTCTATTTCTTACCCATTTCAAGTTCCCCACCAGTTAACTTGTAATTAAATATTTTAATGAAAAAAATATTTTAATTGGTATTTAATATCCTTGTATTTAAATTATAAAATCCTATTCTGCATCTCATAAAGTCAATTTTTCCCAAGCACATGGCTTTTTATATTCTGATTGGCTGGATGGGAGAATTCACACCACACCACACACACACACACACTTCTATGGAAAAAAATCTATTTTCTTGGAAAGACCACGTCTATCTCTCTATTCTCAGTCCTAAAATAATCATAAGACTTATTGAAACTGCTTTTTATTGCCTAGATCCATTGAAACTTAATTCCTGGTTCCTGCTTGTCTTGAACCTGGATGACTCTTGGGGTCTCTGCGCCAAAATCTCCAGGCCCCTATGTCCTTCCTGGTCCTTTCCACCCTCCACAGACAACAGACGTAATCTTCCTATAATGCAGTTCTGACCATGCCAGTTCCGTCCTTAAAACTATTTATTGGTTTTTGCTTTTTATTCACTTTAAGAATATTTATATTCAATAAATAAAAGTAACTCCTGTGGGATATAAATTAGAAGATAAATTTTGGATTAACAGATACACACTATTATATATAAAACAGGTAAAGAACTAGGCCCTACTGTTTAGCACAGGGAGGATAATATGATATTATATTAAATTACAATATAATCAATATAGTGTAATAACCTAAGGGGAAAAGAATCTGAAAAAGAATACATGTATATATTTATGTGTAACTGAATCACTTTGCTGTATACCTGAAACTAACATAACATTGAAAATCAACTATGCCTCCATAACAAAGCAAGAAAACAGTGCTTGCTTTTGGGCGCAAGTCTATGTATTCTGACAAACGTGCACCGCTGGTAACTGCCACCGCCACAGCCAAGGTGTGGACTAGCTGCTCCAACTCCCCGCCCCGAATCCCCTGTGAATTTGGCAATCACTGATCTGTTTTCAGTTCCTTTGCTTTTTCCAGAATATCATATAAATGGAGGCAACTTCCCAGGTGGCTCAGACAGTGAAGCATCTGCCTACAGTGCGGGAGACCCGGGCTCAACACCTGGGTCGGGAAGATCTCCTGGAGAAGGGAATGGCAACCCACTCCAGTATTCTTGCCCCCCTCCCCCCAAAAAAGGGGCTCAAAGAAGTATTTTAAAGGCTTCCCTGGTGGCTCAGATGTTAAAGCGTCTGCCTGCAGTGTGGGAGACTTGGGTTCAATCCCTGGGTTGGGAAGATCCCCTGGAGAAGGAAATGGCAACCCACTCCAGTACTATTGCCAGGAGAATCCCATGGACGGAGGAGCCTGGTGGGCTGCAGTCCATGGGGTCGCAAAGAGTGGGACAGGACTGAGCGCCTTCGCTCTCACTTTCGCAGTCTAGCAGCCTTATTTCATAATTAGACCTTCTACTCTGGGGTACAACGCAGTTGAAGGGACGACACAGAGGCCTCTGGACGCTGGCCCTGCTGTGCTTCCAGCCCCTCCTTCCCTGCGGGCGCTGCCTGCTGGCCTCACGCACACTGGAGTGGACTGTCCATCTTCCCAGGTCTGGGCTCCCGCCTGAACCTTGCTCTCTTCGCCACATCCAGAAAGAGCTGGAGAAGGTCTTCCCTCCTAACAAAGGCCAGTTATTTCACAAGCACGTCCGCCGCCGCCTCTCACTGTCCAGGCTTCTCTCCTCCCCTCGCACCTCTTCCATCATCGCGCAGCACGTGGCCGTCCTCGTGGCTGAGCAGCCCTGCTGCAGGGCCCCCAGGTGAAGAGACGGGAGAAGCCCCCTAGCCTCCTCCTGTCCAGCTACTGTTCCGTTATCCTGGGTCTCTTTACAGCCAACTCGCCCCAAGCACGCTCTGTAAACACTGCCTGAGCCTTCCCTCCATGTGCCCTCCTGCATGCTGGCACGCCAGAACGCTCCTGTCACGGCACCACGAACGCTCTTGGGCCAAATCTAAGAGATCCCTGCCTGGAGCGCTTCCTTTGGCCTGTCTGCTCCGTGCCACTGAGTTCTCCGGAGCTTTCTCCTATTTCACTGCTTGCCTGTTGGCTCTCAGACCCCTGGAAATGCACCATTACATAGAGTCAAAATTCCACTGAGTACTCACACCAGCCCCATTCTCCTCCAGAACTAACCACATCCCAGGCCTGGGGCTCCGCCAGCCCCTCCAGCCTTCCCCCTCCCCACACAGATGTCTTCACGCTGTTAGGAAGAGCTTCCCACAGCTCTTTGGGAGTTGACTGCCATCTCTGTCATCTACCCTGTCTGAGTATTTATTCTTTTTCAGAGCAAACTGATTAATTTGTTCCTAGTAACTAGCATAGTCTGCGATTGTCTGTTGACCTCTCTAAGAGGGCAATCTTAGCCTTTGCTGCGAGAGCAAACCCTCTGGAGGCAGCAACTGTGAGCATTCCAGCGTTTCAGTCCCAGTGCTTGGAGTGCACAGGGCACACAGAAGCACCACAAAGCACACTGCACATCCCTAGACTACAGGTGTGTGTACATATGTGTACGGTCACTCATTACCCATGGATTTCGTACTTGTGAATTTGTCCACTTGCTAAAAAGTTCCAAGGGAGGAGAAGATTGGAGATGCACAACCTCCCAGAGACAAAGGCAAGCGAGAAAAGCAGCGCAGCACAGCACGGCGAGCCCGCCGCTGCCTCCACGGCCGAGGCACCTGCGTGTGAGCCCCACTGCGCTCTGCTTCCCATGGCCGCGGCTGATGGTCAGTTGCCCAGTCGTGTCCGACTCTTTGAACCATGTGGACCACAGCCCGCCGGGCCTCCCTGTCCTTCACCATCTCCCAGAGCTTGCTCTAACTCACGTCCATCGAGTCAGTGACGCCATCCAACCACCTCATCCTCTGTCGTCCCCTTCTCCTCCTGCCTTCAAGCTTTCCCAGCAACAGGGGCTTTTCTAATGCATCAGATCGCCAAAGTATCGGAGCTTCAGCTTCAGGCTCAGTCCTTCCAATGAATATTCAGGACTGATTTCCTTTAGGATTGACTGGTTTAATCTCCTGGCAATCCAAGGGACTCTCAAGAGTCTTCTCCAACACCACAGTTCAAAAGCATCAATTCTTCAGCGCTCAGCTCTCTTCACAGTCCAACTCTCACATCCACACATGACCACTGGAAAAACCATAGCCTTGACTAGATGGACTTTGTTGGCAAAGTAGTGTCTCTAATTTCTAATATGTTGTCTAGGTTGGTCATAGCTTTTCTTCCAAGGAGCAAACATCTTTTAATTTCATGGCTGTAGTCACCATCCGCAGTGATTTTGAAGCCCAATAAAATAAAGACTGTCACTGTTTCCATTGTCTCCCCATCTATTTGCCATGAAGTAATAGGACCAGATGCCACGATCTTCATTTTATGAATGTTGAGTTTTAAGCCAGCTTTTTCATTCTCCTCTTTCACTTTCATCAAGAGGCGCTTTAGTTTCTTTTTGCTTTTTGCCATAAGGGTGGTGTCATCTGCATATCTGAGTTTACTGATATTTCTCCCAGTAATCTTGATTCCAGCTTACACTTCATCCAGCCCAGCATTTTGTATGATGTACTCTGCATATAACTGAAATAAGCAGGGTGACAATATACAGCCTTGACTATCCTTTCCCAAGTTTGAACCAGTCTGTTGTCCCATGTCCGGTTCTAACTGTTGCTACTTGACCTACATACAGGTTTCTCAGGAGGTAGGTCATCTCTTGAAGAATTTTCCAGTTTGTTGTGGTCTACACAATCAAAGGGTTTAACGTAGTCAATAAAGCAGATGTTTTTCTGGAACTCTCTTGTTGTTTCTATGATCCAATGGATGTTACCAATTTGATCTCTGGTTCCTCTGCCTTTTCTAAATCCAGCTTGAACATCCAGAAGTTCTCAGTTCACGTACTGTTGAAACCTAGGTTGGAGAATTTTGAGCATTACTTTTCTAACATGTTAGATGAGTAATTGTGTGGTCGTTTGAGCATTCTTTGGCATTGCATTTCTTTGGGATTGGAATGAAAACACCTTTTCCAGTCCTGTGGCCAGTGCTGGGTTTTCCAAATTTGCTAGCATGTTGAGTGCAGCACTTTAACAGCATCATCTTTTAAGGTTTGAAATAGCCTAGTTAGAACTCCATCACCTCCACTAGCTTTTTTTGCAGTGATGCTTCCTAAGGCCCACCTGACTTCGCACTCCAAGATGTCGGGCTCTAGGTGGGTGAGCACACCGTGGGTCACTAAGATTTCCCACAGGAGAGAGCCCCAAAGCCTTTCCACATGAAGAAACCTTCACTTCTTTTAGCTTCAACAGGTCATGTGTCCAGAACTTTTTGTTGTCTTTTACATTCTTTAACAGTCTTATTTTTATCTGTTTATTTTTGGCTGTGCTGGGTTTCTGTTGCTGTTCACAGGCTTTCTCTAGTTGTGGTGGGTGGGCACTACTCTTTGTTGGGGTGAGCAGGCTCTGGAGCCCTCGGAGCTCAGTGGCTGTCACACGTGGACCTAGCTGGCCCATTCCCCAAGGCATGTGGAGCATTCCCAGGCCAGGTATCAAACCAGTGTCCCCTGCATCGCAAAGTGGCTTCTCAACCACTGGACCACCAGAGAAGCCCGAGACTTACTCTTTTAGGGAAAAAAAGTGCCTAAGAACCCGGCTACTAGAGATCTAAGCCAGTGACATGTTTTTCCAGAATCTAGATATTCACAAATGTGGCAATGATAGTGACAAAAGGCACAAAAAAACTTGAAGATAAGTGAGGGTTACTGCCCTCTCCCTTTCTGGGGGCCCCTGTGTCTCTCCAGGGGCAATGGGGAATGCTCTCGGAAGACATTTCTGGCAACTGACACACTCACCCTCTGTGGCATGCAGATTAGAGGACTGTTCCAGATACCATCATTCCCACTGAGCGTTCTGTCCAGAGCACCTGCCAGGCTCCAGGCCCCTGTCCCCCTTCCGGGAGGAGCCTGGTCCTTTCCCTGCTCTGTTGTAAACAGCAGGCACTCAGAGAGCCTGGGCTAGAAATACAGGAGAGGCTTCGCACCCAGCAAGCTGGGGGAGTGGGGAGCCCGGCTCCTGCAGACAGGCTGGAACTGCAATGCCCTGTGTGTGCTGCTGGCTTGGAAATGGCGGTCCCCCGTCTCTTTCCGGAGCATCAGCCCTCTGCCCTTGTTTCCTGCTGTGGTACCTTTGCAGTGTCTGTGGTGCCTTTGAAGTGTCTGCGGGTTATAGTCTTGTCCGCTTACTGACTGCAGCCAAAAGGTAAAGCTTCTCCTGCCTTGCTCACTTAGGTGGGTGCCTGGCACTCAGGGTGCTCAGCAAGGACTTTTGGTGAACGAGTGGGTCCAGACACTGGACGGTGTGGAGGCAGGAGGGTGGCGTCCAACGGGACAAGGGCCCCCAGAGGGTTAGGGTCCTCACAGACCCTCGTCAACTCCTCTTAGCCTGGAGCCTCAGCACTGACTGGAGGGCCTGTCTTCTGTGAAGATTCACTCCATTTATCCTGAAGGCATCCCGTGCTTTGTCACATAGAGAAGCCTGGGACTCAGAGGACTTAAATCCTTCTCCAGAGTCACAGCAGCTGGTAACGGAAAGAGGTCCGAGCTGAGTCCAAAGCCTAAAAGGTTACATGTCTCTTAGCTCCAGATGGTTCCCTGCAAACCACGAAGGACAACGGTTGTTGGGAGCTCTGGCTCTGGGGCGAGGATGCAGGGGAGATGCCTGTCTGTGCCTGTTTCCACATCTGTGAAACAATAGTGATAGCGTCTGTGCACGGGGCCACGGGAATTAAACTGAAAACCACCTGACACATAACCAGGGACCAAGAAGCATCAGCTAGCACTGTTGTTAGCACATTCACATTCACAGAGCTATTATTAATACGGTCGGGATAAAAGCTGCTTTCCCGGGTCTCCTCAGACTCTGTTCCAGATGAAGAATCGGTGCGGGCAGGGTGCTCAGCAGTCAGTGCCCGTCCCCCATGCCAGTCCGGGGCCCCCGCTTACCAACCTCTGGGCGGAGGGGAGCAAGGCAGCAGTGGGGTCATACCCATCACTGCTTCCAGCAGCACCTCGTTTCTCTCAAGTCTGGGGATAAACTCATCAAGCTAATTTGTGCAGCCACTTTGAAGAAGTGAAAAGGACCAGGGAGTCCTTTCCCAGGGCCCCCTGGGAAAGCCAAGGACCGGGGAGGCCGAGGGGTGGAGACTCAGCAGGTCAGCCTGAAGCTGAGCGCCTCAAAGGCCTGGAAGAGGCTCACCTGACGCTCACCTGGGCACCGCGGCTCCTGCGGATGAGGGGCCGGGCGGCTTTCATATCCTGGGAGTTTGGAGGAGGGACAGTCCCCAAGACGCGGCCCCTCAGGAGGGCAGGCAGGGACCTGCGGCCCCTCCAGGGCAGCCCCTCGCCTGGACCCTCCCCTCACCTGGTCCCCTCACCCCTCCAAGCCCCCCTTCCCCTGTCTCTGTGTCTCAGCTCTGGTCTCAGCCGCTCACCCCTGTCCGTCTCCAGCTCCTGCAGAGAAGCTGGCCGTGCCCTCGGTTCCCCTCCAGCCCCACGCGCCTTCTGCCTCTCGGGCCAGAGGCAGATTCAAACACAGTCCTTGAGCTAGGGATGACTTAGGAAGGGAGGTGAGCACTGCTGGGGCTCCAGTGTGTCTCCTGGATGGCCAGCACCAAGCGGTGAGGCCAGGTAGCCGGAGCGTGACTGTTGGGGGGAGCAGAAACAGAGAAAGAGGGGCAGAGAGACAGACAGACACACAGAGGGAGACGGGGCACAGAGGGAGGTAGAGAGACAGAGAGAGACAGACAAAGAGACAGACACGCGGAGGGGCACAGAGGCAGAGATGCACACGGAGGGTGGGGAGAGGGGAGGAGAGGCGTTGGCACCTGCTGGGGTCTCTCTGATCCCACACAACCTCCTGGAAAGGATGCCCCCCAGTTTATGATGAGGAAACTGGGGTGCAGGGAGATTCAGGGGTAGCTGGATTTGACCAGCTTGTCTGGCCCCAGCCCTCTGAGTCTCCTTATTCTCTGGGAAGCGATGAAGGAAATTCAAAAGTAGGAAACTGCGAGCACAAGCTTACTACATTTGTGTTGGGCCTGCGTGCAGTGTGCAGAAGCGAAGGGAAGTGCCCGCTGTCTGAGGGGCTATGTGTCCCCAGGTCAGTCAGCAGTGGGGGCGCCCGTGAGGCCACGATGGGGAGTTGCCCGCGGGGGCCCGGGCGGGGGAGGTGGTGGTGTCTGTGTGATTAAATCCCACAGCGCTGGTCTGGCACAGGGGGCACCGCGGGAGATTCCGAGCGCATCTCACGGGGCCTGGCTGGGAATGCAGCTGCACACACACAGGGCCCCCGAGGGGCAGCTGTGGAGAGTGCAGACGGTGGCCCAGGAAGGCTTCCTGGGGCTCCGGGATCCCCCTCCATTGGGGCCCACATCCTGGGGGTGCCCCACCGCACCAGAGGGCAGGGAGCAATGCTAGGGAGTCGACCAAGAAGCACAACACTGAGACAGGCCTGAGGCAGGCGGAGGGGAGAGAGGAGCCAGCAGGAGGCAGTCCCAGCAAACAGCCCGGAAGACGGGGCGGTGGGGGGGTGCGGTGGGGAGATGGCAGTGCTCGAGTGTGTGACACACGGAAGTGTCTGATCTCTCGTTCTGTTCTCAAAACCAGCCTTAGAAGTGATAAGCAGCTCCTGCCATGACAAGGCTGTGCACCAAGTCACTCAGCGTCAGCTGGCTTGGACAGTAAGTGCCCTTCACACAGAGTGTGCAGGCCGCGAAGGCAGCTGCTCTGCGCTGTGGGCAGAAGGCTGCAGGCTCCCTGGGGAGCTCTCCAGGCCTGGTCCAGGGAGCCAGGTCCACAGTGATCCTCCTGTGAAGGGGAGGGTTGGGGGTGAGGACTTGCTGAGCAATAACTTAGTCAAGCAGCTTGCTTCATAGCTAAGACAAAACAAGGCCCAAGGGTGGACTTGTTCATCTTCACCTTCAGCGTCATTGGGCCAATAGCCCAGTCAGTCAGTTCAGTCGCTCAGTCGTGTCTGACTCCTTGCGACCCCATGAATCGCAGCACGCCAGGCCTCCCTGTCCATCACCAACTCCCAGGGCTTGCTCAGACTCATGTCCATTGAGTTGGTGAGGCCATCCAACCATCTCATCCTCTGTTGTCCCCCTTTCTTCCTGCCTTCCATCTTTCCCAGCATCAGGGTCTTTTCCAATGAGCCAGTTCTTCACGTCAGGTGGCCAAAGGATTGGAGTTTCAGCTTCAGCATCAATCCTTCCAATGAATATTCAGGACTGATTTCCTTTAGGATGGACTGGTTTGATCTCCTTGCAGTCTAAGGGACTCTCAAGAATCTTCTCCAACACCACAGTTCAAAAGCATCAATTCTTCAGCACTCAACTTTCTTTATAGTCCAACTCTCACATCCATACATGACTATTGGAAAAACCATAGCTTTGACTAGACAGACCTTTCTTGGCAAAGTAATGTCTCTGCTTTTTAATATGCTGTCTAGGTTGGTCATAGCCTTTCTTCCAAGGAGTAAGCATCTTTTAATTTCATGGCTGCAATCACCATCTGCAGTGATTTGGAAGCACCAAAAAATAAAGCCTGTCACTGTTTCCATTGTTTCCCCATCTATTTGTCATGAAGTGATGGGACCAGATGCCATGATTCTAGTTTTCTGAATGTTGAGTTTTAAGCCAACTTTTCACTCTCCTCCTCTTTCCCTTCATCAAGAGGCTCTTTAGTTCTTCTTCACTTTCTGCCATAAAGGTGGTGTCATCTGCATATATGAAGTTATTGACATTTCTCCTGGCAATCTTGATTCCAGCTTGTGCTTCATCCAGCCCGGCATTTTGCATGATGTACTCTGCATATAAGTTAAATAAGCAGGGTGACAATATACAGCCTTGACGTACTCCTTTTCCTATTTGGAACCAGTCTGTTGTTCCATGTCCAGTTCTAACTGTTGCTTCTTGACCTGCACACAGATTTCTCAAGAATCGGGTCAGGTGGTTTGGTATTCTCATCTCTTGAAGAATTTTCCACAGTTTGTTGTGATCCACACAGTCAAAGGCTTTTGGTGTAGTCAATAAAGCAGAAGTAGATGTTTTTCTGGAACTCTCTTGCTGTTTCTATGATCCAATGGATATTGGCAATTTGATCTCTGGTTCTTCTGCCTTTTCTAAAACCAGCTTGAACATCTGGATATTCACAATTTAGGTACTGCTGAAGCCTGGTTTGGAGAATTTTAAACATTACTTTGCTAGCCTGTGAGATGAGTGCAATTGTGCGGTAGTTTGAACATTCTTTGGCATTGCCTTTCTTTGGGATTGGAATGAAAACTGACCTTTTCCAGTCCTGTGGCCACTGCTGAGTTTTCCAAATTTGCTGGTGTATTAAGTGCAGCACTTTAACAGCATCATCTTTTAGGACCTGAAATAGCTCAACTGGAATTCCACCACTTCCACTAGCTTTGTTTGTAGTGATGCTTCCTAAGGCCCACTTGACTTCACATTCCAGGATGTCTGGCTCTAGATGAGTGATCACACCATCCTGATTATCTGGGTCGTGAAGATCTCTTTTGTACAGTTCTTCTGTGTGTTCTTGCCACCTCTTCTTAACATCTTCTGCTTCTGTTAGATCCATACCATTTCTTTCCTTTATTGAGCCCATCTTTGCATGAAATGTTCCCTTGGTATCTCTAATTTTCTTGACGAGATCTCTGATCTTTCCCATTCTGTTGTCTTCCTCTATTTCTTTGCATTGATCACTGAAGAAGGCTTTCACATCTCTCCTTGCTACTGTTTGGAACTCTGCACTTAAATAGGTATATTTTTCTTTTCTCCTTTGCCTTTAGAGTCTCTTCTTTTCTCAGCTATTTGTAAGGCCTCCTCAGACAACCACTTTGCCTTTTTGCCTTTCTTTTTCCCAACCAAGGGAGTTTGGGAATTTTTCTGCTGGAGTTCAGCTACGGATACGTGTATCTATTTGAGCCAGTTTAAGAAGACTTAACTCAGGGGATGGTACTTCCAGAATAGCTGACACAAGCAGAGAGCAGGTTCTAAGCTGCGTTTCCAAAACAGCCCATACCTCACCCTTCAGGATGGGCCTGGTGAGACAGCTGGTGCTTCTGCTTCTGGCAGTGGCCCAGGCACGCCTGGCTTCGTGGTGAGAATTCAGGAGCATCACATGACAGTGGGCACACAGACCCTAGGAGAGGGCACTGGTAGTTCTGGGCTTCTGGACAAGGCCTGCCTCTGGGGCTCTCTGGGCCCCACCCTTGTTCTTTAAACAGAGGAGAGCGGCTCTGGGACTCAGGGCTCCTCTGCTAAGTGGCCGCAGCAGAGTCCGCACGATGGGACCAGAGACCCCAGGCCTGACCCTGGACACCCGCTCTGTGGCCACTGGGCCTGCGTGAAGGTCCCCGTGCCTGGGCTGCCTTCTGAGCTGCCCTCAGCCATGAGCACATGCGTGGTGTGTGCACGTGTGTGCACACTTGCGCATAGACCTGGGTTTGGATTATGGCTTGGAACTGTAACCCACCACTTGTTAGCTGTCATTTTCGTCAAAGGACCAGCTTCTCAGAGCTCAGTCTACTCACTTGGGAAGCAGTGTCTGCCAGTTCACCACGGCACCAGGCCACCTGAACAGGAGTCTGGGAATTTCCCAGGAACTGGGAGATGCTGTTGGGGTCTCCAAAAGCCCCTGACGAGGAGCCCTCTTCTGCTTCTGGTTCAACCAGGATGAGACACCCCCTGGGTCCTGGGCCATCATGGGCTGTGTGCAGCTCCAGCCACACCAGCGCCACCCTCTGTGAAAAGACGAACCACATCTTGTGGAGAGACATGCTCGGGCTCACGGACACAGGGCTCTGCTACAGGGCTCCTGTGAACGCAAAGGCCACGGCAAACGCAAAGGCCAAACAGACGAGACTTGTGTGGGGCTCGCTGACTTTGCCTGTGGGACTTGGGAGGACCTTTCATTGGGGAGGACCTTTCATTGGGGAGGACCTTTCATTGGGGAGGGACTGACTACAGTGCCACACCAAGGGGTGCAGACGCCCCGCGCTGCGCTGAGTCTGTCAAGACTGCCTTCCTCCTCCCCTCCCCACGGCTTCCTGGGTGCTGGGGTCATCTCTTCCAAGCACATCCCCGGGACACACCCCATCAGGTGGCCAAGGTGGGCTCTCATTCAAGCTTTCTTCTGATGCACCACTGACTGTGTTGCGGACTCCAGCTGAAGCTTGGGGCTGACCAGTGAGGCCTCACCTGCCAGCAGGGTGGGTGGGGGTGAGTCTGCAATTCCTGACTTCCCTTTCTCACTCTCTGGGGTCGCCTGGAATGCCTCACCTTGCCGGATCACCACGCAGCCTCCTCTGAATGTTTCTGAGTGGGATGAGAGGCCAGAGCCTCTTCCTTTCTTGCTGCCCCAGCAACTGGTCACTGACCAGCAGGACAGCTGCACCCCAGGCGGGCCTGGCTCGCTGGGGAGTTGAAAGAGGGGCTGACATCCCTGAAACTGGCCTGCAGCTCCCATTACTGAAGATCACAGTGCATATTCAGGCATGGTCACTTGAGAGAAGAAAAGAAAACAAAACAAGACAAAATGAATAAGCTAAATCAATTAAAAGGTAAAAGAAAAAACACCAGAGTCAATTATCTACTTTTCTTTCTCTCAGGTTGTCAAATAAAGGTCGTTCCCCTACCATGTTTTGAAAAACCAAGAGAAAGACTTCTCTGAATTATGAGCGTTTGTGGCAAATTATTTAATATATGAAGTGCCACACTGAACGAGTCGCCACGGTGAGTGTGTCGTTACCATCACTAAAGTCCATGTCCTATTTAATCCGTTCCAGGGCTTTCACATACCTTTCCATTTGATTCCATGGTATGTTTGCAGCAAAGTTTGCTGAATGTACCATTCAGCTTTTTAAAATGAGGAAACTAAGGGGATTCAAAATTTGTCAAGGTCTCTTTAATGAACCTCAGCACATCTGTGGAGCCCATGAATCCTTACAGAAATAGGGTGCAGACAGTGAAGAGAGGCAGGGATGTGGCTGGGGGTGCGGGTGCAAGGTGGACCCCAGGGTGAGAGCTGGGGTGTCAGCTGCGGCACTGGCAGGGGCCCCCGGGCCGTGTCTTTTCCTTGGAAGACTCCAAGGGGCAGAGGCGCTAAGGAGCTTGTCCAAGGGCACACAGCCGGCGCTGGCTCACGCCAAGCCCTGTGCACTCCTCTGCCCTCCCCTTGTCCCTGGCCCAGGAAGGGCCAGAGTGCAAGTGGGATCACGAGCCCAAGAAGGTGGTAGAACATCAGGGACGAGGGCCTCGGGGGTGACCCGACCCCTCGTCTCAGTCCTTTCTCCTGCCTGGTGGGCTGTGAAGGGTTCCCTGAGCCCCTGCCCACATCTTGGCCTGAGTCACCAAGGAGCCCTGGTGTCCAGTCGGGCAGCTCAGACCAACGTCCACTGGCAGGAGGGGCCTTGGCCCCACAGGCTCCGGTCCACTCACACAGTCTGCAGTCCTCCTGGCTGGGAGGGAAGAACAGAAGATGCACCTTCAGATTCAAGTTTCTACTCATAACCGAGTTCTCACAGAAGGAAGAGGGAATCAGATAGCGCTGGGAACTAGTAACAGGAAAGGGAGCTTTGAACCTGTACAGGCCACTGGTTGGGATCTGGCCAGCCAGCCTGACAGCTGCTTGCTGAGGGTGGTCTCACTTGGGGTGGAGGGCAGCAGTGTCTGGTGCCCACTGTTAGCTGGTACCTCTGCTGAGAAGCAGCCGAGGGCCGGGGTGCAGGCTGCCAGCCCACATGCATCAGTTCTGTTCCTGAGTCAGAGGAGCAGCTAGTGAGCACCGGGCAGAGTGAAGCTGCCTCCCCAGGCAGAGGCGAGAGCGTGCGGCCTGCGGCCTGTCTGGAGCGGGACCTGGCCTGGGATGCAGGCGGAGGCGCCAAGGGAAGGGCTGATACAGTCACTCCGTCCACTGCTAAAGGAGGGCTTGTTTGGAACACTGTCCACTTGGCCTTCAAATTACTAAGACCGCCTTTGACAAGCAAAGATCAAGTGTAAACAGTGTAGCTGTGAGTCAGGCTTTAGAAAAAATGTCAGAAACAAGTAATCTTGTGTAGGTATTTTTCAGGTTGGCAAATTTTGAATAGAAACTAGTCTGTTCTAGGAAGGGTTTTCTGTTGGCAACTATCTCACTAGTTCATGGTTGTAGCAGCCAATGTTGAGACGCTTCTCATAGCAAAAATCAAGTTCTTTCTGAAACAGTATTTTTGCAGGATTTGGGCCACAGGGCTCAGATGAACCACAGTTGCCTGCTGTTTGCTGGTTCTGGGAAAGCTGCTCGAACATCTGTGGGGGCAAAGAACCCAGCTCCCCAGGTGGCACTGCAGGAGAGTGATGGAAATGAGCAGAGAGAACTAACACACATCACTGGGAGAGTTTCTGGTAGATTACTATTCCATGACAGAGACTAATCCCCAGGAAGGTCAAGCATCAAATCATGCATTCAACGAACTTTTACTGAGCAGAGTGTGTGCAAGCGATCCTGAGGGCAGTCGCCCACAGGAACAGGCACCCCAGCCCCACGCTCTGGGCACCGTCTGAGAGGCAGTTTTGAGTGACTGTGCTCAGGACTCCAGGGCTGCAGCGACACACTCCATGGCCGGTTCTTGGTTTCCCAACTGAGTGGGAAATGTTCAGGGAGGCTGGCCACATAGACAAGTCCAGATGCACCCACTCCAGCTACTGGATTAAGTCTTCACGGGTCCATGCAGCCGGGGCATCCACAGCTCTCCCTCCCGTGTGTCCTCCTCTTTCTCTTTATCCTTCAATCCTGGCTCCTTCTGGCAGAGTCTCATCAGTCAGCCTCTTGCCTGGCTGGGGGGGGTGGCCAGGGGGGCACAGTGTGTGAAAAGGGTTAGAAGCCTCAAGCCAAGCACCTGTGAGGCAGGCCCGCTGCAGGACAGACCCCACAAAAACCTTCTGTGCAGGAAGGCCCCCCTTTCATCTCATCCTGGGAGTGGCTCCTGAAGACCACTTCTGAAAGCTCAAACTCGTGCACCTTTTCAGTGGTGCCTCCCTGCCATGGGGCCAGCCCCAGACAGCTGTGAGCTCCCGTCTGGGGGTGGCTCCTCTAATCTCAGACCCTCTTCAGGGTCATCTGTGCACTGAGATGGGGCCGCCTCACTTCTCAGCCTGCTGTTGACAGCTTAGTTCCCAGAGGTGCGGCAGCCCCAGAAGCCAAGAGCAGCCAGGCCCCGGTGTTGGCTCTCACGGCAGGAGGCGGGCAAAGGCTGCCGCTTCCGTTTGACACCTTCCTCCCCAGAGCTGCCTCCTGTTTCGAACCTCTGGCTCCAGGCCACAGAATTTTGGGGCTTGTGAGGGAAGCAACCTCAAAAGCTCATTTGATCCACCCCTCTGCTTCAGGAGGGACCACACGCGGGAGCATCAGGGACAGGCTATGGAGGGGCAGCCCCGCTTGGTGGCCAGCCCTGCCGTGCCAGGTGGGGTGGCGGCTTTAGGCTCCTGCTGGCCCCTCTGTGCAGACCTGTGCAGGTGACAAACACGCCCAGGCTTTGGGCCCTGGTGACAACTTCGGGCCTATAAGCAAAGCCATCTGAGAACATCTGCTTACCTCTTGCAGGTTTAAGAAGAAAGCATGCACAGTGGCGAGGGCCCCTTCCCTCCTGCCCTGAAGCCTTGTCCCCAGAGGCCTGCTGAGGGTCCTCTGTGGCGTGGACACCGCTTTCTGCCCTCACCTCCCTCTGTGAGCATGTTGCCCACAAAGGCAGCCCTCTGGCTGATCCTGGTTTTGCTTTTAATACGAGTTTCGCCTATAGAGCAATATCGTTTGACATCTGTACACACTACGGCGTGCTCACCACCTCAAGTACTATTTGCAGCTGTCGTGATACAGATGAGAACCTAGGAGCTTGTTTTCGTTTTGTTTACTTTTCAGATTCCACATATTAGTAAAATCACACAATATGTCTTTCCCCATCCGACTTAGTTCACTTAGCGTAATGCTTTCACGGCCCGTCCATGTCGCAAATGGCAAATTTCTTTCTTTTTTATGGCTGGGTGGTATTATTCCATTTTGTGTACGTACCACACCACCTTTATCCACTCATCTGTTGATGGACATTTAGGTTGCTTCCATGTCTTGGCTATAAAGACAGAAATAGAGCTCTACAAAAACAGAGCTGTGATGGACACAGAGGTACATATACATTTTTGAGTTACTGTTTCTGTTTTCTTCAGATAAATACCCAAGGCCAGATTTCCTAGAATATACGGCAGCTCTGTTCTTAGTTTTTCTGAGGAACTTTCACACTGTTTTCCACAGCAGTTGTGCCAATTTACTTTCCCACCAACAGTGCAGCAGGGCCCCCTTATCTCCACAGCCTCTCCAACACTTGCTATCTCTTGCTGTTTTGATAGTAGCTCCCAGGCTGATTCTTTACTCCATTTCTGTAAGAATGTGGGGCACAGGGGAGGTAGCTACCCCAGCCCCTTCTCCCCGAGTCCTCCCAGTCCGACTGCGACACCAGCGTCTGCCCCCTTCAGGGCACACTGAGGGGACCCGTGGGCATAGGCGCTGCGATACTGTCCCCATGGGGCCGGGGAAGCCACTGTGACCCTAAGGGACATTTCTGGGGGCTGGTCTCTCTCCCACACCATTCCTCTTCAGCCCTTAAGAGGCCCTGGCTGACTGGGCTGGGGGCCACCGCTGTTTATGGGCAGGATACCCCCACCTCCTATGTCAGGCTCCCAGGTTGACTCCAGCAGCTCCCAGCTGCAGGCAGCCAGGGGACAGTTTAGCGGTAGAGAGAGAGGAGACTGTTACTAGTGGTAACGTTCTGCGTGTCATATCATGTGTGGCTTTTTGTGGAAAGTGATGCCGCGTTCCTCAGGGGCTGCTGTGGGTGCTGCTCTGTGCCAGGGCCGTGGGAGCATATGCACAGGGGCAGCCGCCGGGCTGCCTGCGGCGCAAACAAGGAGGGGACGGGGACACACCTGTGCTCATTCTCAGTGACCACCCAGCTGGCTCAGCTCCTGTTAATGGGGCCCCCTGAGCCCAGACTGCCCCGGGCCCGGGTCAGGCCCCCAGGACAGTGAGGGGGCTGGCGTGAGGCACAGGATCTCTGGAAGGAAAGACCCTCCCAGATGGCCCGTGACCAGAGGATCTGGGCCCACGATGGGGGCTCACAGAACCACTGAGCATTCTGGGGCCACAGCCGCCCCAAGCCAGCCCCTCACACCTGTGTCCACGGATCTGAGTCTCAGGTGCGGACTCTGGTGGCCACACGCTGGGCTCTGTGCTCCGCTTGGCAGGGCTGTCTGGCGGGCAGGTGACCACACCCGCATCTGTGAGTGAGGGCGGCCCCGTGGGCAACACAGCCACAAGCAACCACACTGTGTGACTGAACCTGTGGACTACACCCACAGAAAGAGAATTCTGAAGGACATGACCAAATTTTCTTCCATTCAGAAGGGATGGATTTTGCATTGGTACCAAAGGCACAGGCGAGCCCCCTGCCCTTAGCGTGACCGAGGGGAACACGGTCACTCAGGAAGTTTTATGAGAAAAGCTGGGAATCTTCTCATGTGTTTAAGGGCAACACACATCTCTAGCTCAGGTGAGCTCTTTGCCTCCTTTTCCTCATTGACCTACTAGTCTCTTTTTTATTGATTTAAACAACAGGAAAACTATTCTTTGTTTCTGATATGCCTTATAAATATTTTTTACAGCTTACCATTATCTTCTGATTGGCTTATGGTGATGACTTTGATTAATGCACCTTCTTTTTTATTCTTACCTAATTTTTTCCTAACACTATGGCTTTTGGGTTTTTGTGTTTTATCTAGGCCTCCCACTGCTGTTCAGCTGCTAAGTGGTGTCCAGTTCTTTGCGACTGCATGGACTGCAGCATGCCAGCTTCCTCTGTCCTCCACTATTTTCCAGAGTTTGCTCAAATTCATGTCTATTGAGTAGGTGATGCTATCTAACCATCTCATCCTCTGTTGCATTTGCCTTCAATCTTTCCCAGCAAAAGGGTCTTTTCCAATGAGTCAGCTCTTCACGTTACATGGCCAAAGTATTGGCGCTTCAGCTTCAGCTTCAGTCCTTCCAATGCATATTCAGGATTGATTTCTTTTAGGACTGACTGGTTTGATCTTGCAGTCCAAGGGACTCTCAAGAATCTTCTCCAACACCACAGTTCAAAAGCATCAATTCTTTGGCGCTCATCCTTCTTTATGGTCCAAATCTCACATCCATACATGACTACTGGAAAAACCATAACTTTGACTATACAGATCTTTGTCGGCAAAGTGACACCTCTGCTTTTTAATATGCTGTCTAGGTTTGTCAAAGCTTTTCTTCCAAGGAGCAAGTGTCTTTTTTCATTTCATGGTTGCAGTCATCATCTGCAGTAATTTCGGAGCCCAAGAAAAGAAAATATGTTACTGCTTCTACTTTTCCCCTTCTCTTTGCCATGAAGTGAGGGGACCTGATGCCATGATCTTAGTTTTTTGAATATTGAATTTCAAGTCAGTTTTTTCATTCTCCTCTTTCACCCTCATCAAGAGGGTCTTGAGTTCTTCTTCAGTCTCTGACATTAGGGTGGCATCATCTGCATATATGAGGTTGCTGATATTTCTCCTGGCAGTCTTAATTCCGGCTTGTGATTCATCCAGCCTGGCATTTCATATGATGTACTCTGCATAGAAGTTAAATAGGCAGGGTGACAAACAGAGTGACAAGTACAGCTTTGTCATGCTCCTTTCCCAAATTTGAACCAGTCCATTGTACCATGGCCAGTTCTAACTGTTGCTTCTTGACCTGCATACAGGTTTCTCAGAAGGCAGGTAACGTGTCTGGTATTCCCATCTCTTTAAGAATTTTCCAGTTTGTTGTGCTCACACTGTCAAAGGCTTTAGTGTAGTCAGTGAAGAAACAAACATTTTCCTGAAATTCCCTTGCTTTTCTATGATCCAACTGATGTTGGCAATTCAATCTCTGGTTCCTCAGCCTCTTCAAAATCCAGCTTGTACATCTGGAAGTTCTCAGTTCGTGTACTGCTAAAACCTAGCTTGAAGGGTTTTGAGCATAACCTTGCTAGAATGTGGAATGAGTACAACTGTATAGTAGCTGGAACATTCCTTGGCATTGCCCTTCTTCGGGATTGGAATGAAAACTGACTTTTTCCAGTCCTATGGCTACTGCTGAGTTTTCTAAATTTGATGACATATAGAGTGCAGCACTTTAACAGCATCATCTTTCAGGATTTGAAATAGCTCAGCTGGAATTCCATCACCTCCACTAGCTTTGTTCACAGTGATGTTTCCTAAGGCCCACTTGACTTCACACTCCAGGATGTCTGACTCTAGGTGAGTGATCACACCATCATGGTCATCCAGGTCGTTAAGACCTTTTTTTGTACAGTTCTGTGTATTCTTGCCACCTCTTCTTAATACCTTCTGTTTCTGTTAGGTCCATACCATTTCTGTCCTTTATCATGCCCATCTTTGCATGAAATGCTCCCTTGACATCTCCAATTTTCTTGAAGAGATCTCTAGTCTTTCCCATTCTATTGTTTTCCTCTATTTCTTTTCATCGTACCCTTAGAAGGTTTTCTTATCTTTCCTTCCTGTTTTCTGGAACTCTGCATTCAGTTGAGCATGTCTCTCCCTTTCTCCCTTGCCTTTCATTTCTCTTCTTTTCTCAGCTATTTGTAAAGCCTCCTCAGACAGCCCCTTTGCTTTCTGGCGTTTCTTTTCCTCGGGATGGTTTTGGTCACCACCTCCTGTACAGTGTTATCAACCTCCACCCATAGTTCTTCAGGCACTCTGTCTTCCAGATCTAATCCCTTAAATTGATTAATCACCTCCACTGTATAATCATTAGAAAGGAAAGGGGAGTCGATCAGTCATGTCTGACTCTTTGCAACCCCATGGGCTGTAGCCTGCCAGGCTCCTCCATCCATGGAATTTTCCAGGCAAGAGTACTGGAGTGAATTGCCATTTCCTTCTCGAGGGGATCTTCCTGACCCAGGGATTGAACCCGGGTCTCCCGCACTGCAGGCAGACGCTTTACCCTCTGAGCCACCAGGAAGGCCCTGGTATAGTCATTAGGGATCTGATTTAGATCATATCTGAATGGTCTAGTGGTTTTCCCTATGTTCTTCAATTTAAGCCTGAATTTTGCAATAAGGAGCTCATGATCTGAACCACAGTCAGCTCCCAGTCTTGTTTTTGGTAACTGTATAGAGCTTCTCCATCTTCAGCTGCAAAGAACATAATCAATCTGATCTCGGTGTTGACCATCTAGTGACATCATGTGTAGAGCTGCCTCTTGAGTTTGGAAAAGGGTGTTTGCTATGACCAGCGTGTTCTCTTGACAAAACTCTGTTAGCCTTTGCCTTGCTTTATTTTGCACTCCAAGGCCAAACTTGTCTGTGTTTTTGGGTATCTCCTAACTTCCTATTTTTGCATTTCAATCCCTTATGATGAAAGGAGAATGTGTGTGTGTGTGTCAATTCTAGGTGTTATAGGTCTTCGTAGAACCATTCAGCTTCGCATTCTTCAGCATCAGCAGTTGGGGCATAGACTTGGATTACTGTGATGTTGAATGGTTTGCCCTGGAAACGATCTGAGAGGACCATTCTGTTGCTTTGAGACTGCACCTGAGTACCGCATTTCAGACTCTTTTGTTGACTACGAGGTCTACTCCATTTCTTCTAAGGAATTCTTATCCACAGTAGTAGACATAATGGTATCTGAATTAAATCTGCCCATTCCTGTCCATTTTGTTCAATGATTCCTAAAATGTCAATGTTCAGGCTGGCCATCCTCTGCTTGCTGCTGCTGCTAAGTCACTTCAGTCGTGTCCAACTCTGTGCAACCCCACAGACGGCAGCCCACCAGGCTCCTCTGTCCCTGGGATTCTTCAGGCAAGAATAATGGAGTGGGTTGCCATTTCCTTCTCCAATGCACACATGCATGCTAAGTTGCTTCCGTCATGTCCGACTCTGTGCAACCCTACGGACAGCAGCCCACCAGGCTCCTCTGTCCATGGGATTCTCTAGGCAAGAATACTGGAGTGGGTTGCCATTTCCTTCTCTGCCATCTTCTGCTTCATCACATCCAATTTACCTTGATTCATGGACCTAACATTCCAGGTTCCTATGCAATATTGTTCTTTACAGCACTGGACTTTCCTTTCACCACCAGATACATCCACAACTAAGCATTCTTTCCGTTTTGGTCTGGCCACTTCGTTCTTTCTGAAGCTGTTAATAAGTGCCCTCTGCTCTTCCCCAGAAGCATACTGGACCCTTTCCAACCTGGGGGGGCTCATCTTCCAGTGTCACGCCTTTTTGCCTTTTCATATTGTGCTCAGGGTTCTCAAGGCGAGAATCCTGGAGTGCGCTGCCACTTCTTCCTCCAGTGGGTCACGTTTTGTCAGAACTCTTCACTATGACCTATCTGTCTTGAGTGGCCCTGCAAGGCATGGTTCAGAGCTTCATTGAGTCACATAAGCCCCTTTGCCACAAGGCTGTGATTCATGAAGGGGAGGCCTTCCATACTTCAACAGCAAAAAAACCTTCCGGTGGTGGTTTCTTTCTGTACATGTCTGTTTCTCTTTTGCACTTAGACTGTTGACCTTTCTGGAATTTACTTTGATGAGGTATAGACCTAACTTTTCAGTTGTCCAGGATGTTTGCCCACATGACATCATTACAGGAAAATCATGTTGCCCAATGATTCAAACACTTTTATCATAAATTACATGTATTTGGGTCTGCTTTTTGGACTTCCTAATTATCCATTTGCCAGTAACAGAAGTTTAAAATATAACTTCATAATGTGTTTTAATATCTGATGGGACTAATTCCTCCATTATTGTTTTTTCTTTTAGGTTTGTCCTGCCTACTTCTATTTTTTCATACAAATTTAGATGTAACCTGTCTAGTTAAAAAGGGCCAGCACTTCAGTTGGGAGTGCACGATGTGTACAGATTAACTTGCAGCACCTGGCCTCTCCACAGCACGCACTCTAGCCCACGTGCACAGGAGCTGCTCTCTCTGTCCCTGTGTGTCTCATCTTTTCCGAACCACAGCATCAGATAGTTTATCTTCTTCTTTTTTTTTTTGATCCTGTGATAAAAGTAACCTTTTTTTTCTATCATAGTTTTCCTAGTGGTTTCCAGACAGGAAGGCTGCTAACTACTTTNTTTTTTTTGATCCTGTGATAAAAGTAACCTTTTTTTTTCTATCATAGTTTTCCTAGTGGTTTCCAGACAGGAAGGCTGCTAACTACTTTGTCAAATTCTCTTTTATTTTGTACATTTTTCCCCCAGTTGCTTCTCTATGGTTTTCCAGATATAAAATGAAATAATATGTAAGAAATCACTTTATCTCATCCTTTCCATTGTGGTACTTTGCTTCTTTCTTTTGACTAAACTGCACAAGCAGGAGCCACCAGAACAGTGTGAAGGTGGCTGCCAGATCCTGGGGGCCTGTCTTCTTTCTGATATTGGCGGGGGTGGGGGCTGAATCCAGGGTCCCCAGGGTGCAAGCTTTCAGGCTGAGACAGCATTGATGACACTAAAGGCATACTCATCAACCTCTGTTTTATTCAGCTCAGTCCAGGCGCTCAGTCGTGTCCGACTCTTTGCGACCCCATGAATCGCAGCACGCCAGGCCTCCCTGTCCATCACCATCTCCGGAGTTCACCCAGACTCATGTCCATCGTGTCAGTGATGCCATCCAGCCATCTCATCCTCGGTCGTCCCCTTCTCCTCCTGCCCCCAATCCCTCCCAGCAGCAGAGTCTTTTCCAGTGAATCAACTCCTCACATGAGGTGGCCAAAGTACTGGAGTTTCAGCTTTAGCATCATTCCTTCTGAAGAAATCCCAGGGCTGATCACCTTCAGAATGGACTGGTTGGATCTCCTGGCAGTCCAAGGGACTCTCAAGAGTCTTCTCCAACAACCACAGTTCAAACGCATCAATTCTTCGGCACTCAGCCTTCTTCACAGTCCAACTCTCACATCCATACGTGACCACAGGAAAAACC
>SJYQ01020109.1:0-31031 GCA_006410935.1 Redunca redunca
GTGGAGAGCTGGCTGGCGAGGGCCCGGCCTGGTGTGCCTGCCTGTGTGCTGAGTCGCTTCGTTTGTGTCTGATTCTTTGCAGCCCTGTGGATTGTAGCCTGCCCGGCTCCTTTGTCCATAAGATTCTCTAGGCAAGAATACCGGGGTGGGTTGCCGTGCCCTCCTCCAAGGGATCTTCCCTACCCAGCGATCAAACCCATGTCTCTGGCATCTCCTGCATTGTTTACCATAGTGGCCCCTGGGAAGCCCCAAGCCTGGTGCACAGCCCCACAGAGCAGCTGGCCTCCCAGGAGAGGAACCCCAGCTCTCCAATTCCTCACCTTTTGCAGGAACGCCCATGCTCCAGGTCTTCAATCTGCATCAGGCTGTGGGTGGGGAATGTGGGACATTGATGCTGCTGGCCACCAGGACGTCAGCAGAGGACCTTGTGATGGTCTGCAGTGGCCATGAACAGAGGAGACATTGTCTCCTGGGAGGCGGGTTGAGCTGAGCCTCTGTGGCCTTCATGGTGAGGAGATGCTCTGTGTACATGTGACTCTGGCTGGGCACCGTGTCTGTGACCCAGTGGAGGTTCTCGGGCATAGTTGGGGTTTCCGGTTCCCTTTGGCCTGGCCTGCAGCTTCCTCCCTGACGAGGAGGGGTGTCCTCAGGCTTTTTCCCACGCAGAGTGGCAGGGGCTGCTGTCCTCTGGGGCTCCGCCCGTGAGTCCGTTGCTGCAGCTGTGGGGGAGGTCAGCAAGGAGACTTGCCAGGAGGAGGACCAGCCTTGCCACGTGAAGCTCCATCACTGGCCTGGCCCTTGGTTGTTTCGTTCAGCAGATAGAGTTGATGACTGCTGATGTGCTGAGCATGGTTTAGGCCCTGGAGTTTCAGAGAGTGGAACGGGAGAGACAGGATCCTAGTCTGGTGCAACTTAGATTCCATGTGGGGTACAGGGCTTAAGGAGTCAAACACACCCTGTGAGAAGCTGGAGAGAGTGTGAAGTGAGATGATGAGATTAACAAGGAGGGGCCATGAGGGCCAGAGTGACGGGGTTAGGGGGTCAGGGGTGGCCCCTCTGAGTGGAGATTTGGTATTGAAGGAGGGAGGGAGCTGAGCGCAAACGTGGGAAAGGGCTTTCCGTTCGCAGGAATGGCTAGTGCAGAGGTCCTGAGGTGGAGGTGAGGTGGCGTGCTGATGGAGCAGCGCAGGGCTTGTGTGGCTGAAGTGCAGTAAGAGGTGGGGAGAACGGGAGGAGAAGAAGCCAGAGAAGTATTTGCAGGGGTTCATGGATCTCCCTGGTGGCTCAGATGGTAAAGCGTCTGCCTGCTGTGCGGGAGACCTGGGTTCAATCCCTGGGTTGGGAAAATCCGCTGGAGAAGGAAATGGCAACCCACTCCAGTAATCTTGCCTGGAAAATTCCACGGACTGAGGAGCCTGGTGGGCTACAGTCCATGGGGTCACAAAGAGTCGGACACGACTGAGCAACTTCACTTTCACTTTCAGTTTCATAGGCTGTGGTACTGGGCTAGGGTTTGATCCCAGATGTGGTGAGAAGACAGGTGGGCTTTTTGCAGGGCAGTGGCACGTCCTCTGGGTCTTCCTGGCATGCGAGATCTTTAATTGCAGCATGCAAACTCTTAGTTGCGGCACGTTGTGGGATCTAGTTGACTAATCAGGGATTGAACCTGGGGCCCTTGCATGGGAAGTGTGGAGTCTTGGGAAGCCACTGGACCACCAGGGAAGCCCCCGGGAGTTCTGTTTTGTAACAACCAGTTGGGGTGCTCTGGGGATGGTGGATCGTGGGACGAGAATCGAGGGAGATGGGTCCCTGGCTCTACTCCTGGAGGTGTGAACCATGCCAGCACCTGTGGCCCCCGGGGGTGGGTGTGGGTGGGGAGGGTTTGCTGGGCGCGCTGGTGCTCCTGGGGAGCAGGGGACCAAGGCTTGGGCAGGAGGGCCACCTGGGCTTCTTGGGCTCAGGCCTCCGCCTCCTCTCCTCACCCCTGAGTGCCTCCTCTCAGGGCCAGGTCTGAGCTGCTTCCCCCACTCCCCTGACCTTTGGCTTTTAAAATCCAGTGGTTCATTGGTTTTCATCAGATGATTTTGAGTGTAACAAAAAAAGAGTGGAAATTTCTCAACTTAACGGCCTCCCATAGATTAAGACCACTCTGGACTGTGGTTCCTGTTGGAACGACTATAAAATGATTTGGCAGCTCTGAAAAAGACTTGGGCAGTTTTTTTTTTTTTTTTAAAGTTAGGGAGTTCCCTGGTGGTCCAGTGGTTAAGACTTCACCTTCCAGTGCAGGGGTGGGGTCCAGGTTTGATCCCCAGTCCAGGAGCTGGGAATCCCACATGCCTCGTGGCCAAAATACCGAAACGTGAAACCGACGCAATATTGTAACAAATTCAATAAAGAATTTAAAAGTGGTGAACATCAAAAAATATTTTTTTAATTTATTTTAATTGGAAGCTAATTACTTTACAGTATTGTGGTTTCTGCCTTACATCGACATGTACCAGCCACGGGAGTTAAACAGTTACGATACCAGCCAGCCATTCCACTCCCAGGTGTGTGCCTGAGAGAACCGGAGATGTATGTTCATGAGCTTGTGCGGAGATGTTCATAGCAGCTTTGTGTGTGGCAGTCAAAGCTGGGAGGAGCCCAGACAGCTGCTAACAAGTGAGTGAGTGATAGTCACTCAGTCGTGTCCGACTCTCTGCGACCTCACGGCCTGCACCCCGCCAGGTTCCTCCGTCCCTGGAATTCTCCAGGCAAGAATATTGGAATGGGTTGCCATTTTCTTCTCCAGTTAACAAGTGCATAGGTATGCAAATCTTGGTGTAGCCATGCAAGGACGCACTTCTGAGCAGTACAACAGAAGGAACTGTTGATACACTCAGCAACGTGAAAGTCTCTAAATAATTAAGCTGAGTGAACAAAGCCAGGCAGCGGTACCTACTAGGTGATTCCTTTTATGGACAAGTCAAGAAACATGAAAGCAAGTCAGTAGTGACAGAAATCAGATCAGTGGTGGCCTGGAGGAGGAGGAAGTGGTCAGATGAGAGGGAGAAATTCCAGAGAGAGGAGAGCCCCGTGGAGGTGATAGGTGTGTTCATTGACTTCCCGGATGGTCTGACAGGTGCATAAATATGTCCATCAGGTTGTGCACTTGAAATGTCTGCACTTGCTTTGCAGGCAGTTTTTTTTTTTTACCATCTGAACCACCCGGGAAGCCCTGATCTTACATCAGTTATACTCATAAGAAAGCAGTAGTGTTTAAAGAAGGGTGACCATTTTAACTTGATTGTCTCTATTTCATAAAGGAATGCAAACAGCAAATAACAAACAGCAGAAAACAAAAGGTTCCAAAATACAGGTGTTAAGCTATGGTTCCCAACCTTTCAGATCCATTGCCCCCTTTAATAAGAAAGACATTATTATTAAAGATATTAAATATAGATATTAGTATAACACCTCCTAAATGTAAGGAAATCCATTAAAATAACCCAACCATGTGTCTTAGTTTAAAAATCAACAAAATGTTCTTCCTAAGCTTTAAAGTTAAAAGGTGAGTGATTTGTAATGAATCGCCATGTGTGTGTATGTAAATGCTCAGGCACGCACTAGAACAGAGAGCGAGGAATTGCTGTGTGCTCACAAGTGGAACCTTTTCTGCGGCAGCTGCAAGTCCTGACCAACTGGGTCTGGTGGTTCTGGAGACCAGAACCATCGTCACCCTCATGGACAGGGTTTTGTGAAGTGGCGATTCATACTTGGCAAAGTTCTGAACAAAACTTAATTTGCACGCTGACTGCATTTCTAAAAGATCGAGGTATATTTCATCTTGCAAAAGAAAATACATGCTGTGTATGGATTTATCTCAGTCTTTCCCAGCATCAGGGTCTTTTCCAGTGAGTCAGCTCTTTGCATCAGGTAGCCAAAAGTATTGGAGCTTCAGCATCAGTCCTTCCAATGAATATTCAGAGTTCATTTTCTTTAGGATTGACTAACATGCTGCAGTCCATGGGGTCACAAAGTGTCAGACACAATTTAACGACTGAACAACAATAACAGCAGTGAATTTATGCTGAAGGTGGAGTTAGAGTCGAGATTTGGGTGATTTGGGGTACTTCCCTGTTGGTCCAGTAGTTAAGACTCTGTGCTGCTTCTGCAGGGGACTTGAGTTTGATCCCTGGTCAGGGACCTAAGATCTCGCAAGCCGCACAGCATGGCAAAAACAAACAAATCCATAGATTTGGGTGATTTTAGGCAGACTCTGCAATGAACATGAACTTGGGCAAACTTTGGGAGATGGAGAGGGACAGGGAGGCCTGGCCTGCTGCTGTCCATGAGGTCGCAAAGCGTCAGACTTGACTGGGCAGCTGAACAGCAACAAGACAGGCTCTTCACCTACATGGGTGCCTGGTGGGATTGTCTTCCTTTGGTAAGGTCCAGTACGTCAGTGGTACCCAGCCTTTTTGGCACCAGGGACCAGTTTCATGGAAGACCGTTTTCCCATGAAGCAAGAGGTAGGGGATGGTTTCATGATGATCAGGAGCATTACATTTATTGGGTGCATCAGTTGGTAAGTCACGTTTGACTCTCTGTGACCCCACAGACTGTAGCTCTCCAGGCTCCTCTGTCCATGGGATTTTCCAGGCAAGAGTACTGGAGTGGGTAGCCATTTCCTTCTCCAAGGGATCTGCCTGACCCAAGGATCAAACCTGCCTCTCCAGTGTCTCTTGCATTGGCAGGTGGGGTCTTTACCACTGAGCCATCTGGGAAGCCCTAACTTTATTTCTGTGATTGTTACATCATGACAATGTGGTGATACAAGCGGGGGAGAGCAACTGTAAATAGGGATGAAACTTCACCTGCTCATCTGCCCCTCACCTCCTGCTGTGCTGCCCAGTTCCTAACAGGCCACCAACCAGTACCAGGGCTGGGGACTCCTGCCGGATGTCAGAGAGAGCCTGGTCTCTGGCCCAGTCATCATCACATCAGAGGCTGAGAAACCCCCTTGACAGCCTGTTTTTGAGAAACAAAAAGTGCTCTCCAACAACAATAGAAAGGGGGAGAATGATCTTGAGTCATCTGTATGGAACACAGTTAAAATCCTACCGGGCCGTACTTTAGTTGGGGTGGGGAGGCGGTTGCCACACCACTGTGGTTTCCAAAACCATCATCCCTACAGCTCTGAGGAGGATGAAAACGTGCGTTAAGGGTGCGTTAAGTTCATTCTCTGCCCTTCTGTGTTACACTGGATATTACGGATCAAAGACCATGCTCAGAGTACATCCATAAAATTGATTGAGCTGTGACATTTTACAGTTTGAGATTTTTGCCTTTGGCCACAACGTTAGAGATCTTATTTATTTTTTATAACAAATGACAAGCACAGCCTGTAGGAGCTCCTCATGGGCCTCTGGTTGGTTCACTCCCTGCCCAGTCTGCTCTGGTTCCTTGAGGTTCTTGGAGTGGCTGCCTCACCTCTTTTCAAAAATCCCTCAGTCCCAGGCCATGCTGATCCAGTTTCTCCTGCCTAGAGTGCCCTTTCTCTCCCCGAGTGGACTCGCTCCCTCATCCTACAGGTCTCAGCTTTGATGTCACCTCCTCCAGGAAGCCTCCATGATACACCCGCCCCTCACACAGACTGATCAGATTCTCTCACAGGGCTGCTTGATGGTGGGGCTCTCCCCGTGGCTCAGCCCCAAGCAGGGCCTTCGTGGAGGAGAGAGCGATGGGCAAGTTCCTTTTTCTTCCTGGCTTCCAGCTTCCCCACCCTTCCTGTTCCCCTGTCCTGGGCAGTTTTCTCCTGACTCAGACCTTCCCTCTCCAACTTTCCTTCCATTCCCGGCCAGACCATCCAGATGCCCAGCTTTCTTCCTCCCTCCAAGAGCGCCTGCTTCCCCAGCTTTCTTCCTCCCTCCAAAAGCGCCTGCTTCCCTTGGAAGCCTCTTGTTCACTGGATGTCTTTTTCTCTCCTGACTCGCCATAGCTGGTCCCTCCCTCTGCTCCTTCCACCCAGGCCTGAGCCTTCCTCCTCTCTGCCCATCCGAGACCTTCCTCCAGGCCCTTTGGCCGCTCGTCTCCTGGCCCGCCAAAAACGGTCCTGTGTCAGTGCCAGGGCCCAGCTTAGGACGTGGTGCAGAGAATGAATGGCGGGTGTGGGGGAACAGAGCCACTTCCTGTCCCCCTGCCCTGCCTTGTTGTCCTCCTTTCCAAGAGGGCATGTGTGTGCAGAATGAAATCACACTAAAAATCCCCACCAGGATCCCAGCTTCAGGGCAAGTCAGTGAAGTGAGCAGGGAAAGAGCTTTCACTGACAACACAAGAAGTAGCCGTAATCCTCTGTGGTAGGTAGAATGTCCCCCCCCACCAAAAAAAAATGTATATCCACATCCTGATCTCCAGAGCCTGTGTGTACATGTTACATGGCAGAGCTCAGCTCAGGGTGTGCTCTGTCACGTCCAACTCTTTGTCACCCCATGGACTGTAGCCCGCAGGACTCCTCTGTCCATGGGATTTCTCAGGCAAGAATACTGGAGCAGGTTGTCGTTCTCTTCTCCAGGGGATCTTCCCAAGCCAGGGATCAAACCTGCGTCTCTGGTGTCTCTGGCATTGGCAGGCAGGTTCCTTACCGCTGTGCCACCTGGGGACCTGGCAGAGTCCCTTTGCAAATGGGATTAAGTTCAGGGCTTTGAGAAAGGTGACTCTGCTGGGTTTTTTGGGTGGGCCTGATGTAATCATCATGAAGATCCTTATCAGGAGGAGACAGGAAGTCAGAGAGGGAAAGTGCAGAGCTGCTGGCGGGACGAGGAGGCAGGCACTCCATGCCCAGGTGTGTAGGCATCTTCTAGATGCTGGGAAAGGTGGGAACAGATTCTCCCAAGGAGCCTGCAGGCCAGCTTAGACTTCTGAGCTCTACAGTTGTGAAACGTGAGGTCTTTGTTATTTGAGTCCACTCATTTGTGTTCACTGGTCGCAGCAGCCACAGGCAATCCTACAACTTCACCCAGAGTTTACGTTTGCATCTGGACGCATCGGGAAGCCAGCAGTGGAGCTGAGGTTGGGGAATGAAGTGCTTTAGGAGGATCCCATTGGCTGCCATGCAGGGGCTTGGTTGTCAGGGAACAAGAGTGGAAGGAAATGGGGGAGTGGGGAGAGGGCCCTGGTGATGGTCACTTGTGTGGGTCAGAGGCCGTGGTGATGGATAGTGTGGATGGATGACTGCGCACACATCCCAGGAGTGGGACGTACGTGACACACACCTGATTGGACCTGGGAGCGTGGAGGAAAGGGGATCAGGGAGGATTCCCATGTTTCTGGTCCTTTCCTGGGGTGGGAACATTGAAGGGAAGGATCTGGATTTGACAGAGCCCACACCAGTGCCCGGATCTCTTACCACTTCCCAGCTGGCGCCAGTGGTAAAGAACTTGCCTTCCAGTGCAGAAGATGTAAGAGACGCAGGTTCAATCCCTGGGTCAGGAAGATCCACTGGAGGAGGGGTTGGCAACCCACTCCAGTGTTCTTGCCTGGAGAATCCCCATGGACGGTGGATCCTGGTGGGCTGCGGTCCACAGGCTCACAAAGAGTCGGACACGACTGAAGTTTCTTAGCATGCATACACATACAGACCAGTGTCCATGGTTTGGGGTAGGGATAGGGGAGGGAACCAAGGCAGACTGGGAGGCTGTGGTCTCCAGGAGGGCGTCTTAGCTGGTCCAGGTTGTTAGGTGTGGCTTTGATGGAAGAGGCAACAGTCCCCTGTGATTAAGTGCTGTTCAGTGAGCTCCTACTGTGGACAAATTCTGTAAATTGGGAATCTTATGGTTGTGTGCGGAGGAAGCTTGAGCTGGAGCTCACGTTTGGCCATTTGAGAGTGTTGCTTTGTCTGCATTTTGTGGGAGAGGTAAACGGAACCTTTTGCTACATAACAGGTAACTCCAAAACGTAGCAGGCTTAGGGAAGAATGAACATTTACTGTCTAACACCATGTCTCTGGGTCAGGGATCTGGGATGGGTCTGGCTCGGTGGTTCTGGCTCAGGGTCTGTCGTGGCTGCAGTCCTCTGAAGGCTTGGCTGGGGGCACAGATCTCCTTCCATGTTGCGCGTGGTGGGCGTGACTGTGCTGGCTGTTGGCAGTCTCACCATGGGGTCTTCTCCAGAAGGCGGGTTGAGTGTCCTCATGGCCTGGTGGTTGGCTTTGACCAGAGTGAGTGATTCATGAGAGGGCAGGACAGAAGCCATGATGTTTTCTGCAACGTAATCTTGCAGGTGACAACTCTTTCTCCGTTTCTGACGAAGTTGTAAAGTGATTTCTCCAATATCCTATTCTGAGTGGGAGGGGACTTCACAGGGGCGTGTATGAGAGTTCCGATTTCTCAACATCCCTGAAACCTTGTTATCTGACTTTTTGATGGTAGCAATCCTAGTGGGTGTGAAGCAGTGTTTCATCCTGGTATTGCTTTGCATTTCCCTGATGACGTAAAGAAGTTAAGCAATATTTCATGTGCTTATGCCATTCACATGTCTTCTTTGCACCTTTTAAAAATTGGGTTGTCTTTTTTCTCACCAGGTTTTTAATTGGCAAATATTTCCTCCCATTCCGTGGGTTGTCTTTTCACTTTCTTGGTAGCACCTTTTGAAGCACAGAAGTTTTTGGTTTTGATGAAGTTCAATTAATTTTTTTTCTCTTGTTGCTTGTCCTTTTGGTGTCGTATTTAAGTATCCATTGCTAAATCCAAGGTCGTAAAGATTTTGCCCCCTTGTTGCCTTCTCAGAGTTTTACAGTTTTAGTTCTATGTTAAGTCTTTCATCCATTTTGAATTAATTTTTGTATATGGTGTGAAGTAAGGGTCCAGCTTCATTCTTTTGCCTGTAGCTATCTAGTTTTTCAATACCATTTGTTGAAAAAACGATTCCTTTCCTGTTGAATGGTCTTCACAACTTTGTCAAAAATCGATCAAGTTTATTTCTGGATTTTGAATTGGGTTGCATTGATCTCTGTATATGCCCATCCTCATGCCTGTCCTGGGGGTTTTCCTGGAGGCTCAGACAGTAAGAATCCACGTGTAATGCAGGAGACGTGGGTTCGGTCCCTGACTTGGGAAGATCCCCTGGAAAAGGGAATGGCCACCCACTCCAGTATTCTTGCCTGGGAAACCTCATGGATAGGGGAGCCTGGTGGGCTACAGTCCTTGGGGTCACAACAGAATCGGGCATGACTTGGTGACTAAACAGCAGCGAAACAGGTCTGTCTGGATTATGGTTGGCCGGTAGTAAGTTTCGAAACTGGAAAAATGTAAATCCTCTAACTCTGCTTTTCTTGTTTAAAGTTGTTTTGGCTCTTTTCTATCCCTGGAGCTTCCATATGAATTTTAGGATTTGCTTGTCCATTTGTACAGAGCGCTCGGATTCTGATAGAGATTGCGTTGATTCTGTAGGTCACTTTGAGACGGGCGCTTTTCTGAGCCCTTCACCTACAGTAAGTCACTGAATTTTCGCAAAAGCTCCGGGAGGCAAGTCCTACTTCCCCCCCGTTGTACAGATGAAGAAACTAGGAGCTAGAGAGGCTAAGACACTTGCCTGAAGTCACACAGCTGGCCGGGGCCCTGGTCTGCGGCTGTAACTGCCATGCTCAGCTGCTTCTCTGCAGTGACTGCTGGTTTTCCGGGGCCAGGCCTCCGGTGGGCTTCTCCAGTCCTCTCCCGGCTGGTGGGCTGAGGCCCTGGCAGACCCCACAGCCGCTCCTCACTCCTTGTGTTCCAGGCAGCCGGTAAAGATCGTGTACTCCTCCAAGGACCCCGCCAAGCCCAAAGGGAGCTCCAAGGTGGATGTGAACGAGGAGGCCGAGGCTCTCATTGTCAAGTGCCCCCGGAAGGAGCGGGACCCGTCCCTGTTCAAGGTGTTATACAAGACCTTCGGGCCCTACTTCCTCATGAGCTTCTTGTTCAAGGCTGTGCATGACCTGATGATGTTTGCCGGCCCGGAGATCTTAAAGTAAGCCCCCCACCCCACCCCAGCCAGGCAGTCCTTTGCGTCCTTGACCTTCTGCTTGGGCGACACCCCTCACCCTCCTCTGGGGTCACATGCGCAGGGTTCCCTGGGCTCAGAGCCAAGTCTCCCCATCCTCACCCTCTTTGCCTGATGCTTTGCTTTACTAAGCCATCTTAAAGTCTTGTTAAACCACGATGGTTGTCAGAAACAGAAATCTACCAGGCTCCCCTGAAGCCAGAAGGGAGAAGACAGAGGCTTATCTTGGGAAGTCAACAGCAGGGATGTAGAGTAAGGGAGTTAGAGAAGGTGAGGTTCGGGAAAAGAACGAGACCGGCACTTTGCAAGAAGAGCTCACCTTTAATGAGGTGAGAAGGGGGAGCAGTCAGGTTAGTGAGCTGCTGCACTGACCCAAGGAGAGTAAGGATATATAGGCATATATGTGGACATCTACTGTCTCAAGGGGCCTGTTCTTCTCTAAGGTTGTTCAGATTAGTTATCTCTTAAAGGGCTGGGGCAAGGAATTCAGATCAGCCAGAGGCTGGGACCCAGAGAAGGCAATGGCAACCCACTCCAGCACTCTTGCCTGGAAAATCCCATGGATGGAGGAGCCTGGTGGGCTGCAGTCCATGGGGTCTCGAAGAGTCGGACACGACTGAGGGACTTCACTTTCACTTTTCACATTTATGCATTGGAGAAGGAAATGGCAACCCACTCCAGTGTTTTTGCCTGGAGAATCCCAGGGACAGCAGAGCCTGGTGGGCTGCCTTCTATGGGGTTGCACAGAGTCGGACACGACTGACGTGACTTGCAGCAGCAGCAGCAGCAGCAGCAGCAGAGGCTGGGACCAGCTGGGAGCTGGGTGTAATCAACCTTACTGTCCATTTTTTTTTTCCGCGTGAGAGTTCTTTGTTTTGCATAGAATGGTGGGGAGGACCCAGAGGAGAGTTTTCACTCCAGGCTATTTTGAGCCCTGTTAACTTTCCTTCAAGGGAGTGTCAGATTGTAAGAAAGCTGCGAGCTGAAACAGGAAAGGTTTCCCTCCCTCCCTCCATCTCTGCTTCTCTCTGTCTCTTTAGGGCCACTCCTTTGTTCTTTCCCTCCTCCCTCGGCCCTGTGCTCCCTGCTGGGTCACTTTTGCCTGCTGAGGCGGAGCGGTCAGTGTGAGGAGCCCGGGGCTTCACCCCTGCATGGGCAGCCCTGCGTGAGTTGGGCTTCCCATCCTTGAAACCGAAGCGCAGTACCAGACTTACCCGGCTGGCTCTGGAGAGCGCCACCTGCCGACACCAGCGGGCCTGCCCCCGCGTGGGCGCGTGTTGTCGCGGTCTCACGCCGGGTTCTGTCCTCGCTGCCGCACAGGTTGCTCATCAACTTCGTGAACGACAAGAAGGCCCCGGAGTGGCAGGGTTACTTCTACACGGCGCTGCTGTTCATCAGCGCCTGCCTGCAGACCCTGGTGTTGCACCAGTATTTCCACATCTGCTTCGTCAGCGGCATGCGCATCAAGACGGCCGTCATCGGGGCCGTGTACCGGAAGGTGGGGTGCGGCCCCCCGCGGAACCCTCGGGGGGCTTGGCCAGGTCACCTCTCAGGCCCAGCTTGCAGAGCAGTGACATGAAGGTGGTCTGAATGGCTGTGGGTTGGCAGGGGGTGCCCATCAGGCTTGACAGCTTAGCAGAGCTACTCCTAGAGGCTTGTCTGGGGGGGCGGTGCCCAGGAGCCCCCCTGCCCGGGTCCACTGCGGGTAATTGCATTTCTTGACTTGGGACGATCCAGATCCTCGCCCTACTGTTAATGTACTATGTGTGAGCGTGTTCTGACTCTCCATTTGAACCGAGAAGATGGTACCTCCCCTGGATGAGAGACCCTCAGCACAGACAGCCTTAAGGGAACTGAATTACCTCCTCGGTCCCTTCATTGCTTAGCCTCTGGGCCCCACAGGTTAGGAAGAAACTCTTTGGCAGCTGGTAGGGAAAGATGGATTTGATCATTGGCTCTTAGCTGTGTCTGCATGTTAGACTCATCCAGGGAGCTTCAGAAACTTCCAAGGACCAGGCTGCACCCAAATCAGGTCAGAATCTCTTAGGGGTTGGGGGCCAGGCATCAGTATTTCTAAAACTCCCTAGGTGACAGCATGAAGCCTTCGAGAGCCAGGGCGAGTTTATCCCTCCGCGAGATGTTGGCAGTGTCTGGTTGTCATAACTGGGGGTGGGGGGGTGGAGACTGGGGATGTTGCTGAACGTCCTGCAGTGCACAGGACAGCCCCCCCCAGAGGATCATCTGACCTCAGGTGTCACAAAGGAGAGACCCTGGCTGAGACCTTGGTCCTTCAGGGTGAAGTGGGCACCAGCACTGTCAGCATCTCCTGGGGGCTTTTTAGCAACGGATAGTCCCCCTCCAGTCTTACGGAGTCAGAAATTGCCTCCTAAAGGACTCCCTGGAGTGTGTGTGTGTACACGTACACACTCAAGTGCATGAAGCCAGGTTTAGGCAACCTCTGAAGTCCCTTCTGTACTGATGAGCTCAGGATGGGGGAGGCAGTGGGTGCTGTCGATAAGAGAGGGGCCTTTGTGATAAGACACACGGGCTGGGAAGGCAGATAAGCCACCAGGGGAGGAGAAAGCGGCGACCTCTCCGCTGGTGCGCTGTCTCCTTCCTCCACTGGGCCTGGACGGGGGCCCTGGCTGTCCCCCACCACACCCACCCTCTTTCCCTCTCCTTTGTCCTGCAGGCCCTGGTGATCACCAATGCGGCCAGAAAGTCCTCCACGGTCGGGGAGATCGTCAACCTCATGTCCGTGGACGCCCAGAGATTCATGGACCTGGCCACATATATTAACATGATCTGGTCAGCCCCTCTGCAAGTCATCCTTGCCCTCTACCTCCTGTGGCTGGTGTGTGTCTGACGTCATTCCCGTGGCGCGTGGGGAGGGACCTCCATGTGTGGGCAGTGGGGGCGAGGGAGTGGGTGCCAGGGATAAGAACTTCTGTAGCTCACTGGCATTTCTTTAAAAAAAAAAGATAACACAAACTTTTATTTTGTATTGGGGTATAGCTGGTGAGCAATGTTGTGATAGTTTCAGATGAATAGCGAAGGGACTCAGCCATACATATACATGTATCCATTCTACCCCCAAATCCCCCTCCCATCCAGACTGCCACATAACATGCTTGCTGGCGTTTCTTGGCATCGTTCACATTTTATTTTCTGGCTTGTCAACCAGCTCCTGGATATTTTGTTCCTTTCTTCAATTGTTGGGTTGTGTTCTCTCAGGTGACATGGTATTTATTTGCATATGTCTCTTCTTGACAGTGTGTGTAGTTAACCACCCTATAACATATCCATTGTATTTCCTCTGTGTCGTCCCACTCAGCAAACTCATTTATTCATGAGTCCTAAGTTACGTTGGTCTTTCGGTTGCAGGGGGTAGAAGTGCATTTTAGAGCAACATAAGCAAGTAAAGGGAATTTTATGGGTGGAGTAACTGAAGAGTCTAGGGGACGGGCTTCAGGGATGGATGGATCTGGGAGTTCAAGCAGTGCTGTAAGGACCCAAGCTCATGCCCGCATCATTTCTTAGCTTGGTGTTTCTCTGAGTTGACTTTATTCTCAGTGGGATTTCTTCACATGGCTTCCATAGCTTTGGGTTTATATCACATTCACAGGTGTTGGTGCCAGACAAAAGAGAAGAGATCCCTTTCCTCTTTGTCTCAGTGAGACTCCCAGGATAGTCGCATCCTTGAAAAAATATCAGGGTAAAATAGGCAGCATTCTCTGATTGGCCAACCAGGGTCACATGTTCTCTCTCATTGTTAAAGGGGTGTGATTGACAGCCCTTCCACATGGGGAAGGGCACTTCCCAAAGTATGAAGATGATGAGCAAAGATGCTTATAGCCTAATCCAGGCCTTACTCTTTCTACCTCTGGGCCTTGGCACATGCCTTTCCTTCCACCAGGAATTCCCTTTCCTCCCTACTGATGACAAGGACTTCCAGACTATCCCAAAATTTAAGGCTGTGATAAATACCACTTCCTCTGATTTTTGCCCCCTTTCAATTAGGTGGACTTCTTCATCTGGCAGGTGTCGTGGGGCATCTGCTTCCCCTAGAAAGTGCTGTCATGGAACAGTCCTTTTAGAATTGCCTTCAGGGTTGATTTGTGGACCACTAAGAAAATGGCTTTATTTTAAATGAGAGTTGCTGAAAGTGTTATTGATACGTGGGGCAGGATGATTCTTCATTGTTGGGGGCTGATCTGTGTGTTGCAGTATCGTATGTTTAGCTGCCTCCCTAGCCTCTCCCCAGGAGACACCAATCACATACCACGTCTTCACCCCCATACTCCCACCGCCACTTGAGAAAAGGTCTCCAGACATTTTCAGATGTCCCCTGGGGGAATATACCTCGCTGGTTGGGAACTGCTGCTTTAGACCAAAACCAGGCTTTCTCTGACAGTCAAGAACATAGGATAACAGGCAACAAGACGGCTCTGAAATCGGGCTGCCCCGGTTCAGATCCTGCCCCTCGCAGCTATTATGGCTTAATGTCACTACGTCTTGAAGTCCTCATGTATGAACTGTTGACAGTCAGGAAACGTCATTGCAGTGACTGATGTTGGGAAAGTTGAATGAATTGCTGCAGGTGATGTTCCCTGAGCAGTGTGTGGTACAGAGATATGCCCGGTGTCTTTTAGTTACTATGATTTGCTTTCAGAGTTGATTCTGAATGCTTCAGATTGTTGGTAGAAATCACCTTCGTTCTCGGAGGCGGATTAATCGTCACTGAGCAGAGCTCCATCACAGAAAACATTTGGAGCAGTTGTTGTTCAGTCGCTCAGTCGTGTCCGACTCTGTGACCCCATGGACTGCAGCACGCCTGGCTCCCGTCCTTCACCATCTCCCAGAGCTTGCTCAAACCCATGTGCATCGAGTCAGTGATGCCCTCCAACCATCTCGTCCTCTGTCGCCCCCTTCTCCTCCTGCCTTCAATCTTTCCCAGCATCAGGGTCTTTCCAATGCATTGCCTCTCTGCATCAGGTGAACAAAGCATTGGAACTTAAGCTTCAGCATCAGTCCTTCCAATGAATATTCAGGTTTGAATTGTCTGGTTTAATCTCCTTGCTGTCCAGGTGACTCTGAAGAGTCTTCTCCAGCAACATAGTTTGAAATCATCCATTCTTTGGCACTCAGCCTTATTTGTGGTCCTACTCTCACATCCATACATGACTACTAGAAAAACCGTAGCTTTCACTAGACAGATTTTTGTTGGCAAAGTGACAGTAGAGCAGCTTTTTGGTGACTAGGACTGGAGCACCCAAGCGTCACTCCTTGGAAGGGACTAAATGCTTACCCTGTAGTTCCGACCGTCCATCTCAGCTGAGTGCGTGTACACTGGGCCGACTCCTCAGGCTGTCTCTTCTGATGTGTTTAACTTGCAAGTTGAAAAATGTCGATCAGTATCTTGCCTCAGTCATGATTTCTTAGCCTTTCTGAGGTGCAGTTTCCTTAATCTGCAAATGGGACCACAGAACAGTCTACAGCTTCTTATCGACAAGTCCTCGTATCAAAGCTCTAAAAACCGAAAGTTTTTCTTAACTCATTTGGTGGCCAGACCTGACTTGCACAGATGTGTGATTTATCATCTTGATTATCCCTCTCAGTGGGAATTTTCCCATTTGCTACTGAAAAAAAGAATTGCATTTGCTTATGGAGTGCTGTTCCAGGGTCTGGTGGGGTGCGATATACAGGCATATCCACCTATGTCAGGGGGTCCCAGGACTCCAGCAGGTTCATGATTTGCTAGGGTTACAGCAAGATTAACAAAGGTTGAAGGGGAATCAGGGACAAGCTTCCAGGCGTCCTCTCACCCTGGAGTCGCACAAGAGGTACTTAATTCCCCAGTTTGGACGATTGCGACAACATGTGTGAAACATTACCAGCCAGGGAAGCTCGCGAGCGACCCCCGAGTCCAGGGTTTTCACTGGGGGCTGATCACACCGGCAGCCTCTACCTGGCACAGACCAAAGTTCCAGACCCCACGGGGAAAAAGGCTTAATCAGCAGAAGCCATATTGTTTGTACCGTTTAGGCACAGTGAGTCAGTCTTAAATCAGTTCTGACAATTTGGGGAGCCCTCCCCAAACCCAAGCACCCAGACCCCAGCCAGGGGCCTTTGAGCAAGATAGACCGTCAGGTGGGCGTATTCACCATTTTCTGTTTCACATCTCATTACCTTTCTGAAATCCTTCAGTTCTCATTTGCAAAACCCACCCTGTTGGTAGAAACCAATACAATACTGTAAAGCAATTATCCTTCAGTGAAAAATAAATAACAGCAACAACAGCAAAAACCCCAACCTGGTCTTAAGGGTTTCAGATAAAGGATCGTGGCCTTAGTATTCTTACAGGGTTTGTGGGGCCCTGAGGGATGCTCTGGGATAAATCTGAAAAGTGAAAGAACTGCGTGCGGTGGCTCAGCCCGTGGAGGCCCTGTGTTGAGGCTCTGTTCTCATTCCTCCCGTAGAACCTGGGCCCCTCCGTCCTGGCGGGGGTGGCTGTGATGGTCCTCATGGTTCCCCTCAATGCTGTGATGGCCATGAAGACCAAGACCTACCAGGTAAGGGGGTGTCTCCATGGGCTCCGAGCCGGGCCCCTGCCTGAGGCCTTTCCACTGAAGTGTTGGCTGACTTCCTCACACATAGGCCTTGGGGGCCTCAGCCTTGCCTGCCTGTGGGAATCCTCTGGGGTGCTTTCATAAATGCTGGTCCCCATGCCCCATTCCGGGAATTCTGAGCCACCTGATATGGGTGGGGCCTGGGCATCAGGGGTTTTTAAAGCTTCCCACTGGGTCGCCAAGGTTGAGAGCTCCTGAAATATTTAGACCTCGTGGGCCAGTATGTGAAGCTGCATGTGTGGACCTCTGGGAGATTCCTCATTTCCCATGAGTTCTATTCCTTTATGTGGGTATGCATTATCCAGTGCTGAGCAAAAACCACCCCTTGCTTATTTCCCCCATCACCTTAGCTTGGTCACAGCTACTTAGTATTTATTAAGTTTTTAAATAGTCAAGTAACAAGAGTGAATGTCTTCTCATTATATTTTAAAAGTTCAAATAATAAACAGAAGTGTAGGGCCTGTCCCCTTCCCTGTCCTCTCAACCACAGTGAACACACCGAAGCAAATCCTTCTAGAACTTTCTGTGTGGTTATGTAGAGATCAGACTCACTGTATAGTTAGGCTTGACATGTATAAGTGTGTGCATTGTGGTGCTATCACCATATATATTTTAACATACACAGGCCCTTTTGGCAGCATGATTTTGTCATTTGATACCATGCCTGGGGGATCTTTCTGTGGCATGCCATGTGGTCTGACTTCATTCTCTTGAGCTCATGTCTAATGGTCCATAAGAGAGATGGGCTGGAGTTCTTTTTTTTTTTTTGCTTCCCCATTGATGGCTATTTATGATGTGCCTGTGGAATTTCAAATGAGAGAGCTTGGCTGCACTGATGATGCCATAGGAGAGACAGGTTCCAGAACGTGGGCCTGGTGGGATGAGGTTTAGGGGGGTAGGGGGATGATGATGATGGCCTGTGGCTTAAGGAAAAGGCTAGGAGATATAAAAAATATTTAACAACTCTATAGCACGGGTACCCAGTGGTCAGAACCAGTGCTGGCTGGTACAGAAACGCTTCAGTATTGTAACAACCATGTACTGGCTGATAAGCAGTAAAGAAAATAAGAAAATGGAGAGGGGGAAAGTATCTCTCATATTTGGGTCAGCAGAGTAAGGCATGTGCCCCTTCCTTCCTGGATGGCTGTAAAGTTTTTCTTGCCTCTCTTCTAATTTTAAGAGGTTTTGCTAATAATGTCAAATCTAACATGATTCAAAGCAGTTTTTTGCCTTGAAAAAACGAATCCTTTGGAGGGCTCACAGGGTCCAGAGTCAGGGTTCCCAGGGATTGCAGGCCCGCTTTCCCACCCTCAGGAAGGCCTATTCTTAACAGATGGGGTTGTTGGTCTGGTGCCAGGACCAGAAGTGAGTGGCCAGTCCCCTCCCCCCACCCCCAGGTGAGGTGTTGACCTCTTCTCTCTTCCAAGGTGGCCCACATGAAGAGCAAGGACAATCGGATTAAGCTGATGAACGAAATTCTCAATGGGATCAAAGTGCTGAAGCTTTACGCCTGGGAGCTGGCATTCAAAGACAAGGTGCTGGCCATCCGGCAGGAAGAGCTGAAGGTGCTGAAGAAGTCTGCCTACCTGGCTGCTGTGGGGACCTTCACCTGGGTCTGCACCCCTTTCCTGGTGAGTGAAGCCGGATTTCTCTACATGGTCAGACGTTTTATTGTGTCGTCATTGCCTAAGTGTTTTTTCGGAAGTCACTATTTCAGCACAGTCCTCTCCGACCACTCTTTTTAAAAGTACCACCCCTGCCCTTTGTTTTATTCACAGCACTTAATAGCTTCCAGCCCAGGGCTACCTGGAGCAGCCAGTTCAGGAACTGTGATAGGTTCACCATGATCGGAGAAGCTCGTGCTGGAACATAAACCTCTGCTCTCTGCGTCCTTCATCCAGAAAGTGGCTAAGAAACCAAAAAAGTCAGCAAAACTAAGCTGCGTGCTTGGTGCCTTAGTTGAGCCACTTGATGGTGTCAGCTCCTTAGCTGTGGGCATCTGGTCACACACGGAGGGTTGGCAGTGACTTATGGACCACACTCTAAGTGGCCGTACCAAACACACTCTAAAAGTCACTTACTGTTTCATGAATTGTCTTTCTCCACTAGAATGTCAGCTCCAGGAGGGCAAAGATTTTTTTTTCTGTTCACGTCTGTACCCTAGTGCCAGAACCAGTACATAATAGGTGGCCAACAAATACTTCTCATTCATGGAAAAAAATAATTCAAATCATATGAAAAGTTATGAAATAAAAAGTAATAAACGTACATTATCCTTCCATCTATCCCTTTCCTCCAAAATGACAGTTTTGTATATCTTTTTAGGAAAAAAATGTTGATGTATGTGGATATTTTAAAAATATTTATTATATATTCAAAAGGAGTCATACTTACATGGTGTTCTGGACCTTTGGACTTAGTATATAAACCACTCAGTTCGTGCATTCAGCTCTGCTTCATCTGTCTGAATGATGCGTACTTGTCTGGAGCATGGGTGTGCTGTTGTGGACTTAATCCATCTCCCATGGCTGAGCTTTTAGGCTGCTCCTTGTTCTTTGCTGTTACTGAATGTTCTGATACACACGTCTTGGGTTACTGTAATGGGTCTGTTCCTAGCTGGCCATCCTTGAAAAGTTTAAAGACAAGAGTGTAAATTACTATTTTCCCAACCTGGCCGCAAAAACCCAGGAACCATGCAGAGAGGGACTGTGGAAACCCTTTAAGCCCAGTGGACAGTTAAACATGGTTAAGGATGACTTCAGATCATGCCCCCCGCCACCACTCCCCACCATGCTCCTTTTTCCTTTCTGTTTTCGTATTATTAACGATGTCATTCTTTTTTAAAAATGTTGTGCTAGTAGTGAGTGTTACTTCTTACTTACACTGGCAAATATGTATTCCTATGGGAAGTTCCTGTGACCAAAACCACAATTTTCACAAATAAGAAACAGCATTTTCTAAGAAGCTACCCAGTTGCAGGTGGAATGTTTAAGGAAGCTCCTGCTTTTTCCGGTGTTTGTCAAAGTCTATTCATTTGGATACTGGGTTTTGTTACGCTCAGCTTGATGTCTTCTAGATTCTTAACACACACACGAGGCAGCGTGGTGGGAGTTAGTGATGCCCCAGCTTGTGCAGGCCTCGCACTCACCTGCACCTTGTTAAGGCCATGCTCGCTGGGCCCAGTTTCAGATCCAGTCTGTCTAGGAAGGCCCTGAGTATTCACATTTCTCACATGTTCCCAGGGGCTGCTGCTGCTGTGGGCCTGGGGCCCACACTTTGTCCTCAGCACTGGGGCCCATAGACCAGTAGCATCGGCATCACCAGGTTGCTTATTAGAAATACAGACTCTCAGGCCTCACCCCAGACCAAGCCAAGACGGATCTGAATTTTAGCAATTGCCCCGCCAGGGGATTTGTATGCACATTACAGTTTGAAAACCATGGGCAAAAAGGCAGAGTAAGCAGAGTTTTCTGTATAGGACCATCCAGTGAATAATTTAGGTGTCCTTGGCCGCGTGATCTCTGTGGTAGCTGTTTATCTCTGCTGGTGTAGTGCAAGAGTGGCTATGGATGGGACTTGACCGGTGGTCCATAGGTGAAGACTTCTCCTTCCAAAGCAGGGCACAGGTTCAATCCCTGGTCAGAGAACTGAGATCCCACATGCCGTGGGGTGTGGCCAAAAATTAAAAAAAAAAAATGTAGGTATGGATAAGACAGAATGAATGGGTATGGCTGTGATCCTATAAAAATCACTGTATAGACACTGAAATTTGAATTTTGTATACTCTTCTATGTGTCATGAAATGTTTTTATGGGTCATTTAAAAATTGGGTTTTTTTTTTAGATCATTTGAAAATGTAGAATCCGTCCTAAGTTCATGGGCTGAGACATAACCAGCTGAGTCTTGGCTTAGAGGAGTGGAATGTTTCTCTGAGAGTCAGGACCCCTGTTGAATTCTCCTGCCAGCTTACGGAGTGACCTGCAGCCAGTCATTTTACCTCCCTGCCTCTGGATCTTTGAGCAGGAGAGATGAAGGTGTTGGAGCTCCTGGTGGCGCAGTGGTAAAGAATCTGCCTGCAATGCAGGAGACACATGTTGGATCCTTAGGCTACGAAGATCTCTTGGAGGAGGAAATGACAACCCAGTCCAGTGTTCTTGCCTAGGAATCCCTATGGACAGAGGAGCCTGGCAGGCTACAGTCCATGGGGTCGCAAAGAGTGGGACATGACTGACCATGAGCATTTGGCTTGACTTGGCTTTGATGAAGGGATTGGGCCCCAGGGCTGTGCGTGCAGCCCTGCCCTCTGCAGGCCCCTTGCCTCAGCCGACACTCCTGGACAGTCATGGTGCTCCCTTCCACTGAATTATGCTCAAGCAGTCCTCCAGGCGAATGAACACTTCCAGTGGACTGGAGTTGGCCCAAGCAGCAAGGTCACTTAGCTGTTCTGGGATTCTGTGTTCCCTAAGATCCCGTCCGGCTCAAATTCCCCCACACTCCGGGCTGGAAGGGTCTGCTGTCTCATTCTTTTCACACTCCAGCCTCCCCAGCCTTCCCCAGGTCCTTAGTGACTCTCTGTTTTGTTAAAAGTAAAAAATACAATACCGCATGGTAGTTAACAGGGGTTGTTCTTATTTTCTTCCAACTGTTCAATCCCGCCAGGATACTCTGTCCATGGGATTTTCCAGGCAATAATGCTAGACTGGGTTGCCATTTCCTTCTTCAGGGGATCTTCCCAACCCAGGGATTGAACCTGTATCTCCTGCATCAAAGGCAGATTCTTTACTGTCTGACCCACTTTCTGGAGGCTCAAATGTTCAATAGTTTCTATGCATTAAATACAACTGTTAAATAGTCCTTGCTGTATATATGATGCATTTTTAAAAAACAAAGTAATGCATTCGTTTGGTGAAGATAGTTAAAGCTGTTCCAAAGAGTCTGCAGCTGAGCTTCTCAGCTCCAGCACTGCTGACATTTGGGGCCGGATAATTCGTCGCTTCTTGGTGGGGAGTTGTCTTGTGCACTGTAGGATGTTGAGTGGCATCCCTGGCTTTTCCCCACTAGATGCCAAGTGGTACCTCTCCCCCCATCTCCCCAGTTATGATGATTAAAATATCCCCAGGTGAGAAGCACCTGTCTGCAGTGGAAGGCACTGCTCTTGCCTCCACAGGCCCCCATCACCCAGCTTCCTTGTCCATATCAGTTTCTTCTGTGTGTTTACGGAAAGAACTTGCATGTATACCAGCATAACATTGACTATATGCAATAAATGTACTTAAACTGCTACATCTATTTTATTTACTTTCATACTAGTGATAGCAAATCACACAGAAATACAAGATGTTTGGGTTCCTTTTTTTTCTTTTTTATAAATAGGCCAAGATCTGAAGTCAGATCAGTCAGTCAGTTGTGTTATGCTTAGGATGAAAGGATCTTTCCCCATAACCCTTTGCTCTGCACATCGGATCCTCTGACAAAACCTGGCCATTTCTAGCTAGTCACCCAAACTGCCAACCATTTAAATAATCATTTCCTGCCCTGGTTTCCCTTAGGAAAGCACAGCAAGAGTTGCTTAAAAAGTATGACTGGCTTTTCTTGACCTTCAATTTGCCATTCAGCTTTGGGGTGATGGTGGACTTCCAGAGACAGAGTTGGCTGAGCTGTTTGTCATGAAACAGATGAGCCTGGGAGTTGGTCGGGGACCTTGACCCTGGCGGAGACATCGAAGCCTCTGCCTACATTAGGATAAAATATGTGGCCTCTGATTCCCTTGGAAGGTGTTTGCATGTTCTTTCCACTGGTGGATTCCTGCACTTCAAGGATGATGATGTGTTTACCCACTGGTAGGTATGATGGAAGACAGAGTCCTGAGGAGGTCAGGCAGGAATGGGGATGCCATGTGGCAGGATTGATGGGATTGTTTTTCTGGAATATAGAGCCTGGCATTTATCATGTCCTCATGTCCACCTAATGCACTTTCCTAAAATAGCATCCCCAGGCAGCCGTCAGTATTTAGCATTTGCTATCTTAGAAGGTTTGTGAGCTTCTTGTCATCTCTGTGCCTTGTATGTCCCTGCTTTAGAATAATTATCCTTCTATATGCTGATTACCCGTTGTGCAGTTCTCCACCGACCAGAACGTGCATGGCTCTTCTCTTTTATTGCTTGTATCCGTGAAACACAGTGCGTGCTAAGTTGCTTTAGCCATGTCTGACTCTTTGCAGGTAGCCCACCAGGCCCCACTGTCCATGGGATTTTCCAGGCAAGAATACTGGAGTGGGTTTCCATTTCCTTCTCCAGGGGATCTTCCTGACCCAAGGATCAAACCTACATCTCTTATGTCTCCTGCATTGCCAGGAGGGTTCCTGACCGCTAGCACAACCAGGGAAGCCGCTGAAACATAGTGGACTCAGTAAATAGTACCCACTCATTAGCTGTATGTAAGAATGACTGACTAAATGACTAGAAGAAAGATTTGGATAAACTGTATTAGTTAGGAACCATCTTGCAAGTGGCAGAAACCTAACTTAGATCCACTCAAGTAAAATAAAAAGAAGGGAGATTTTTGAGTCACAAAACTGAAAAGTCTAGGAAGGTGTTGGTTTTAAGCATGACTGGGGTTTCAGGCATGGCTGGATCCAGGTGCTCCAAAGATAATGTTGGGTATAATTCCTTCCCTGTCTCCTACCTCTGCTTTCTCCACGGTGGTTTCTTTGTCAGGTGCAAAGTCAACATGCAGTTACAATTGATGCTGTCATCTCAGTAACCACAATGAGGAGAGAGCTCCCCTTTTCCCATTAGTTCCCACAGCAAAGCTGTGGGCTTGAGTCTCACTGGTTACGGTTGATTGAGTGCTTGTCCCTGAATCACTGGAGTCAGGGAACAGGGATGCTCGGATTGGCCAGGCCTGGATCATGTGACTTCTGTCCGAGGTTAGGCTGTAATGTGGACGTTTGATCTGTGGCTGAACCTCATGGGCTGAAGTTGGGGGAGATTCAGCTGCCCAAAGGAAAACTGACGTGTTACAACCAACAAGAGGGGATGCCAACCAGGCAGAAGCAACAGATGTTCTCACGAATTCACGGCAGGTTTTTAGGGGTTGGGCTGAGGTAGTTGGTTTGGTCCTTTGCCCCATTTCTCAGTGTGAAGGGAGGCTCTGTTTTCACCCAGAGAGGTCAGTAGTTCTTCCTTGTTTGTGAAGGATTTTCCAAACCCTTGACCCTCACCGTTTGTAAGGCTGTGGCAAACCCCAGCTCCCCAGCCACCTCCACACACTGGCAGACACCGCTGCTCCAGAGACCCTGGTTTACTACCTATTTCCCGCTCAACTGTGAGTCTCAGGATGTCCAAGCCTGCCGTCCACGGTGCCTGGCACACACAGGGTGCCCAGTTAGTAATTGATAGATGAATGAGTGCCCTCTACTTCCTGGAGAAGCAGACACTGCAGATCTCACAGGGGCCACTCGATGTGCTTCCCATGCTGCCAGCAGTCACCCCATCATTTGGGCCAGTGGAGCTGGGATATCCTGGTGGTGAGATGCCTGGTTTCTGTGTTGTTGAAGAGACACCCCTGGGTGTGTGCTTTCTTGCAAATCCACCCACCCACTCACCCATCCATCTGCTTACCTATCCCACCCATCCACTTACCCACCCACAAACATTTTCTGGGTATCTGCCACGATCCAGGTGCTGTCCCAGGCACTGATAATAGAGCAGTGAATAGTAGAGACAAAAGCCCTCACCCTCGTGGGGTGTTCGTTCATTCATTCTAACTGGGAGAGATAGACAATGTACATAATGAATGCATAAAGAATATATAGTAGGCTAAATTGTCATAAGTGCAATGGGAAAACAAAAAAGGTTCTGGTTAGAGCAGCTGTGAGGGCTTACAGTTTTTAAACTGGATGATCATGGGAGTTCCCTGGCGATCTGGTGATTAAGATTCCACGCTTCCACTGCATGGGCCGTGGGTTCTATCCCTGGTCGGGGAACTAGGATCCTGCACTCTGTGGCCAAAAAAAAAAGGATGATCCGAGACTTCACTGAAAAGGCGATACCTGAGTGTTAAGCTGGTGGCAGTCAGGGGCCTGACACTGAGAAGGGAGAGTGAGCGCAGAGGCGCTGTGGCAGGACTGTGTCTGCCTCACAGAAGAGGTAGCCCCAGAGGCCACGGGGCTGGAACAGAGGGAAGGAGCCGGGAGAGTGGTGGGAGAGGAGGGCAGACAAGTTCAGAGCTGTGTTGTTTACCAATCAGTCGGATCCTGGGGCCTGAGTCAAGACTGTGGCTTCTATAGTGAGTAAAATAGGCTGACATTGGAGAGGTGATTTTTTAAAAAATTTTATTTTAATGATAAATAATTTACCACATCTATGTGTGCAGTTCAGTGGTGTTTATTGTACTCACCGGGCTGGGCAGCCATCCCCACTGCCTAATTCCAGAGCACTTCCGTCACCCCAGAAGGAAACCCCATACTTACTGGAGTCACTCCCCATCCTCCAGCCCAGGGTGTCCTCTCTCTACCTTCTGCCTCTTGTTCAGTTGCTCAGTCGTGTGCAGCTGTTTGCGGTCCCATGGACTGTAGCAGACCAGGCTTCCCTGTCCTTCACCATCTCCCAGAGGTTCCTCAAACTCTGTCCATTGAGTCATTGATGCCATCCAACCATCTCATCCTCTGCCGTGCCCTTCTGCTCCTGCCTTCAATCTTTCCCAGCATCAGGGTCTTTTCTAATGAGTTGGCCCTTCACATCAGATGACCAAAGTACTGGAGCTTCAGCATCAGCATCAGATATTCAGGGTTGATTTTGATTTGCCTCTTCTGGATATTTCATTTAAATGGAATCATATATAATGTGTGTGGCCTTCGTGTCTGTCTCCTTTCATTCAGGACCGTGTTTTCAGGGCTCATCCGTGGCGCAGTGGGCCTCAGCACTTCAGTCCTTTTTGAGGTTGAGTACTGCTCCTCTGCGTGGATCTGGTGGAGGGAGTTTTGAGTGAGGAGACTCTCCAGGTGGGAGGTGAGGGTGGCATCAGAGCCTGGGGGAGGGGAGCCAGCACGTGCAGGTGTCCCAGGCATCAGGTGTCGGTGGCTTTTTGAGCACCTGACCTCCCTCGTGGCCACGGATCCTGGAAACTTTCCGTGCCTTCCCTCAGGGTCACCTCCCTTGTTAATGTCAGAACCTGCTCTGCTTTCCAGTGCCCTGTTCTTGGTGGTTTGGTTGCTAAGTTGGGTCCGACTCTGCCTGCCAGGCTCCTCTGACCATGGAATTCTCCAGGCAAGAATACTGGAGTGGGTTGCCATTTCCTTCTCCAGGGGATCTTCCTGGTCTAGGAATCGAACCTAGGTCTCCTGCATTGTAGGCAGATTCTTTACCGACTGGGACCCGGTTAATAGATTCTTTGGAAAAATAGTCCAAGGACTTTGAACTGAGTCCTAAAACAAGAAATAAAGCAGCCGCCATCTGCTGCATTTTACTGTTCCCCAGGCACAGGGTTAAGCACTCTTCACTAGTGCCTGGTTCCTTGCTGCCAAAAGCCCTGGGCATGCTTATCCTGATTTCCCGTTTCATAGATGGAAAAACAGAGGCTGTCTACTGCCCAGGGTCACACAGCCAATAAACAAACAGAGCTTATGGGTTTAATGTTTAAGATGTATGACCTTCTAATAGGTAGCAAAGAAATGAGGCAGCTGAGACCCTGAAAATACCCTGGACCTCAGCTGCACCAGAATCTTGGCCACACTGGGATCTCCTGATTGCTGGCCATCTGTCCCGAGCTCAAGAATGAGGTCCCAGGCGGTTTATTTTCCCCCAGGGAAAGCCTTTAATGGCTCTTGAAGCCTGCGCTAACGTGGGGGTGGAGACTTGTGCCCATCTGCTGGGTCCAAGGTTTTCCAGATTGCCTTGATAATGTGTGCTGGTGACCTCCAGGGGATGTTAGCATTGCCGGCAATACCTGGTACTGTGCTGGCCCCAGCAAGGGGGCGGGGCCCGGGGAGACACCTGTTGATCTTTTCCCACCTAAACAGTGCAGCCCAGCCTTGGATTATTCAGAGTCTTTCCTTTTTCCTGGTGAGGGAGGGCCTACTGTCTTAGACAGCTGAACCCAAATTCCCGTTGCCTGGGAGTTGAAATCCCAAGCCTCCCCATAGGACTTAAGGAAAGTCTGATTTTGTGGGGAAGGGAGTAGGCTTCAGAAGACCTTTCGCTGTTTGTTTTATTTTTTAAAAAACCTACGTTCCTTTCTTGGGGGTGCTCTGAGCTAGAAGGAACTTTCAGCAGTGGCAGGAGTCCTCCATGTCCACCCCCATTTCACAGATGAGACAGTGGAGGCTGGTGAGAGGAAGTGACTTGCCTGAGGTCTCAGGGCTCCTGTGTTCCTGGGGTCATTCTAGGCACTGAGGATACAGCCACATACACAAGTCCCTACCTTTGTGGAGTTTTCATTTCAGTGCAGAAGACAGACAGACACTCAATATCTGTAATCTTACAATGTAAGAAATGTTATGAAGAAAAATAAACCAGGGTGTAAGGATGGTGCTGGAGAAGATTCTTGAGAATCCCTTGGACAGCAAAGAGATCAAACCAGTCAATCCTAAGGGAAATCAACCCTGAATACTCATTAGAAGGACTGATGCTGAAGCTCCAGTACTTTGGCCACCTGATGTCAAGAGCCGACTCATTGGAAAAGACCCTGGTGCTAGGAAGGATTGAAGGCAGGAGGAGAAGGGGGCAACAGAGGATGTGATCCTTAGGTAGCATCACTGACTCGATGACCGTGAGTTTGAGCGAACTCTGGAAGATAGTAAAGGACAGAGGAGCCTAGTGTGCTAGAGTCCATGGGGTCACAAAGTCAGACACAGCCTGGCGACTAAACAGTAGCAACAAGGATGGAGAGTGGTCTCGGGGCTGTTGTGGGTTAGGCATCCTCTCAGAACAGGGAGAGACTGGATGGGAAAGTTGTTTTGGTCAGAGGGCACTGCACTGACGTTGGCTCAGAGGTTTGATCTTGCTTGGTGATGTTGAGGGACCCCTTGAATGCCCAGTCAGTGTCCCGTGGAGAACAGTGGTGGGAATGGCTGGGACTTTTGGCTCCTAGCCATTGGTTTATCCAGTTCATTCTCTGGGTGTTTAGTGAGTGCCTGCTGTATGCTAGGCTTTGGGCATGTGCCACTGCTCCTGTGACTGAGATGCTGACCTTGCCTGCTTGCAGGTGGCCCTGTCTACATTTGCCGTCTACGTGACCGTCGATGAGAACAACATCCTGGATGCCCAGAAGGCCTTCGTGTCCTTGGCCTTGTTCAACATCCTCCGCTTCCCCCTGAATATCCTCCCCATGGTCATCAGCAGCATTGTGCAGGTACAGGCGAGACCGGAGGGTTTCAGGGAAGGGGCTTGGGGGAAACAAGGCCAAAGGGCACGGAAGTCTCCTGGATGCAGCTGCCTCTGTGTGACTTGTCCCACTGTGCTCAGAGCAGGGGGGATGGTGGTCGAGGCCCAGACCTTTGTGCTTTTGTTGGTCCTGCCCTAAAGAAAAAGAGATGTTTTTATTTATTGACATGCATACTCAAGTGTATGTTTGTACGCACGCTTGCACTCAGTCCTGTCTGACTCTGCGACCCCATGGACTGTAGCCCACTAGGCTCCTCTGTCCATGGGTTTCTCCAGGCAAGAATACTGGAGTGGGTTGCCATTTCCTTCTCTAGGGGATCTTCCTGACCTGGGGATCGAACCCACGGCTCTTGTGCCTCCTGCATTAGCAGGTGGGTTCTTTACCCCTGCGCCACCTGGGATGTCCCAGGTATATGAAACAAAAGTTATTGCAGCTAGGCTTTCCTGAGCTCCACAAGATTCTTTCTGAAACACTGGATCCTCTTCTATTCTAATCGAGTCTGTTCCACCCTGCCCTGTCGTACCATGTTCTGTTTCTTACACCTCCAGCTACTTCATGCTGATGTATTACAGAAATCAAACCAATATTGTAATTGAAGCAATTATCTTTCAATTAAAAATAAATAAATTTTTTAAAAAAATGCCGCCACTAAATTGGTCTTGCAACCCACTCATGGACTTGGCTCACCATTTGAGAAACTCCAACTGGACGCCCTGGAAGCGCCTAGCCCAGGTGGTGATTCTAAAGGAGAGGAAGCCACTCAGTCACACTTACACCCTCTGAAGCTCCTGCACTTTCCTGCCCACGGCGTTGGCCACACTCTTCTCCCTAATTGTGCACACGTTTCCACGAAAACTGTATCATTAGCCACATTGACAAATCAGCCTTAAGGTTTAATTGTTCAAGCCCTGGTCAAGGCTTTTAAAAAATAAGCCAGTAAAACCCCTTCTTATTATGACCAATTTCATCTGTATGCAGAAGTGGCGAGAATAGTATAAGAATGCCGTGTGCCCATCACCCAGATCCAGCGTTTTGCCGTGATTACTTCATCCGATCCTCTGTCTTCCTTCCTCCCTTCATTCCTCTCTCTCTCTTCGCTGAAGAATTTTAAAGGAAATCCCAGATCTCTTGGCATTTCACCCATGAATATTTCAGCATGCATTTCTTCTTACATAAGTAAGACCATTATCAGACCTAACAAAAGTAACAGTAATCTCTTAAAATAATACTTGCTCCATATTAAAATTTTCTGGATTATCTCTCAGAAATGTCCTTGCTATTGGGCTGTTTAAATCAGAACCTTTGCTTTGTTTTTTAATTTGTTTTTGCTGAACATATGTTCAGTGCACGCAGCATAGTGATTTGATACATGGACTTGTGGCACTGCTGTTGTGACCATAGCGTCAGCTATACCTCGGTCACCTGTCACGGTTCTCGTTTGTTTTCTGTGTGGGAGCCATGCAGTTCTTGTCTCTTAGCAGCTGTGGAGTTTATCATACAGTATCCTTGGCCACAGCCACTGTGCAGTGCGTTCAGCCTTCAGGACACCTTTATCTCCGAGTTTCAAGTTTGTCTTAAGCAAGACCATTGCCTTCGGGTTTCTCAAGTCTCGTCAGCCAGGACGGTCCCCCGCCCTCCTCTGTAATGCCACCTGTGGGCCTTTTAAAGGAAGACACACAAGAACCCAGACCCATTTAATTTTTTCTTCTGAGGCATCCGCTCGGGTAGGAAATGCAGAAACTTCACAGATAAGGGAGGATGTGGGCCCCTCCGCACCCAGGGGAAACCACTGTGAGTTAGCCTCGGTCTGTTTTTGCAAAAACGTGTTTAAAAATAACTGCAGCCTGTTGTTGCTCTCTGTGCAGGCGAGCGTCTCCCTGAAGCGCCTGAGGGTCTTCCTGTCCCACGAGGACCTGGACCCTGACAGCATCCAGCGCCAGCCCATCAAAGACGGTGCGTCCTGGGAGAGTGGACGACCTACAGGCCTTCCCAGGAGGGTGAACGTGCACCTCTCTTATCTCGCCTTCTTGTGAGAGGCCCACCCCTCCCCGAGGGCCAGGTTCCAGGGCCCCAGCTTCCATTCCATTCTGGACAAATGAGCAAACTAAGGAAGTTGGAGACTCACCAGACGCCACCCCTGTTGCTGTGCCGCCTCAAGCGGGTCACTTCACTGCTCTGAGACTCACTTTCCCCATCTGGGCAATGGAAAGGACAGGGCCTTTCTTTCTTTTGTTTTTGGTAGATTTGTTATTCTGTAGCTTATTAATTTATCCTTTCCCAGTGGACCCCTGAGCAGGGATCTCCAGGCACTCAATAAGAAATATTCATAACACTAGTGGCAGTAACCGCTTTCATTGTAATGACACGCCCGCTAGGTGTGTCCTGTCCTAAGGATGTCACCATACTCACCCGTCCATTGCTCACTGCAGCTCACGGAGGCGGGCTGTGGAAACGCCCCATCAGCAGATGAGGACGATTGCGTGGGTAACTCGCACACCAGTACGAAGTAGTCAGGATTCACATCCGCGGCCCATCAGCATAATCTGTGTTCTCACCCATGGTTCCGCGTCTGCGTACTGAGATTTACTGAGTGCCCACTACGTGTCAGTCATTGTTCTAAGGACTGTCTGTGTTGCCTCATTTTTCTCCACATGACAGCCCTGTGAGGTTGATCCCATTAACAGTCTCAGTTTACAGATGAGGAAAGTGAGGCACAGAGAAGTTAAGTAACTTGCCTGTGCTTTTCCAGCTAGGAAATGGCCAAACGGGATTTGAACCCACAGAGTCTGGCTCCCAAGCCCAGTAGATGTGGTCAGAGGGATGACTGTGTGTATGCATTTTAGTGGTACATCGCGTGTACACACGTGAGCAGTGTAGCAGGTGTGTACATGTGAGCGGTACAGCAGGCATTCAGGTGTCCTCAGTGGCGTGTGGAACACGCAGCACAGCACTTGCCAAACAGAGATCATGGTAGTCGACCCCCACCCCCACCCCCCTCCA
>SJYQ01020109.1:31431-44559 GCA_006410935.1 Redunca redunca
TCCACCCCCCCCACCCCAGTGTATGTGCATGGGGGCGCGCCCCTCAGCCTCAGCAGCACCACCATTTGGGTCAGGGTTGCTTTGCTGTGGGGATGTCCCGTGCGTTGTATTGAGTTGGCCAGAAAGTTCATTTGAGTTTTTCTGCATAACGTTACGAAAAACCCAGAGTTTTTGACCAGTGCTGTAGGCTGCTTGAGCAGCACCCCTAGGTGCCAGTAACACCCATCCCAGGTTCGACAACTGAAAATGTCTCCAGATGTGTCCCTGGGGGATCAAAGTCACCCCTAGTTGAGAACCACCACTTCCTGGAACCTCCCTCCCGATTTCCCTGGCCTGTGGTTGTCCAGTTTCTGTTGTGTTGAGGATCGAGTTATTCCCTGCCCCCCAACACACACACACACACACACGTGTACACAGACATGTACACACAAACATGTTGCAGAATGATGCCGTCTACTCCAGGGTTTGGGGTCAACCAAGGAGGTTTCAAGCTCCCCAGATCAGCTCACAGCAAGAGTCACACTGGAAAACCCCTGGGCCTGGGTCCAGGCCTCAGTTGAGGCCTCAGCCCCAATTCCCTGTCCTGAAGGCAGCCCCTCTTAGGCACTCAGCCTTTGAGATGTTTATCCACACTCTCCGGGTGCCAGATGGGGGCCCCTAGGCAGCTCCTGGCCAAGTCTTGTAGCCTCTAGCTTGACCGACTCTAGTGGCTTTTCTTAAATTCCTTAAATAGCACCTTCCAGCTTCCTCCTTGTTTGCTGTTTCAGGGGACAGATGGGAGCCAGGCAGGTTCAGTTCAGTTAACCAGTAACTTCCTCTCCTCACAGATTATGTTGTTTTGGTGGCTGGGGCAATTTATTTTTGCCTTTGACAACTTAGAGGCCCTCCTCCCCCACCCATCTTCTCTTTAGATGGTTTCAAGTTGGCTCATCATTTAAGTCAGAAGTTGTTTGTGTAAGTGAGGGGCATGGAGTAAAAAGAGAATAAAAGGAGGGAGTGTTGATGCAGGCAGAGGGGCTAGAACACGTAAGGCTGCCTTACACAGACTTTGTCTGGCGTGCCTTCCCCTCGAGATTGGTGTTGAGGGGAAGACTGACCTGCCCTGATGTGAGAGGGGTGGCTGGAGGAAGGGAGAGAGGGGATGCAGGGAGGTGAGTTAGGAGGCCGCCCCCGGAATCTGGAAGTTTCAGGGTGAAGGACCCTACTTTGAGCATTAGAGGAGGGTCCCTGGAGGTGTAATGAGGGCCAGCCTGAGCTGATCATGGGCGACTGCATGAGGCTGCTGGCGCCCTGTGACCTTAGCTTCTGCTCACCCCTCCCCTCCCCCAGAGCTGCCGGAAGCTCCCAGGAATGAGTGCGGGAGGCCCCGGGGGTTCTCTGGCCCTCCCAGATTGTGCGGCCTCCTATCTTTTAAAGGCAGAGCCCTCTCGTGGTTTCAGCTCTCTGGGTGGAGGCCGCCTCCAGAGCTGCTGGTTGAAGTTCTTCAGAAACAGTGACTGATGTGACCAGATAATGCCTAGCATGGGTGTCCAGCCTCTGGAGTTGAACTACCTGATACGGAAAAACAAAAAGTAAGAGCCTGCTGCTCCAGCGCAGGCCGCGGCTGCACCTGCACCTGACGTGTTATCTCTGGTGCCTTCTAGCTGGAGCCACGAACAGCATCACCGTGAAGAACGCCACATTTACGTGGGCCAGGAATGACCCCCCCACGCTGCATGGGTAAGTGGGACGTGGAGAGAGCCACGGGGCTCTGGGCAAACGGAGGTCTGAATTCCAGCGAGCTCCAGCTCTGTGACCGTGAATGGGTCACTTTGCCTTAATGAGCATCAGTTCGGCTCATCCGGCAGGTCCTGTCGCACCTGCTTGGGCTTCGGGGAGGAGCAGATGACCATGGGCCTGGCTCAGAGGGTTCCCTCAGACTGTGAGTGACTCGAACCTTGCCCAGATCGGCTTAGGCAACAAAGAGAAACTTCTGGTTCTCGTAACTGCCAAGGTTCACTTTCAGGTTCGGTGTGATCCGGGGACTCAGACAGTGCCTCTCCTTCGTGTCTTTGTTCCCCAGCCATCTGTGCTGCTTCCTTCTCAGACGTCCTCTTCCCTCAAGATCCAAATGGCCCCCATCGACTCCAGATGTCTCTCTTACGTCATCAGGAGACCCACTTGCCCCTTATTGGCCCAGGTTGGGACACGTGCTTCTCCCTGAGCCAATCGCTGTGCCAGAAGAGATGGAGCACACTGATTGGCTGAGTGGGTCGGAAGTTGTGATGGTGGCAAGAAGGATTGGGTCTGCTGAAAACTTGTCCGCTCACATGTGATATCAGGCTGGGTTGTTCTCCATCCTCTCTCCTAGCTGCCGGGTTCACCCTTTCCCACCATTTCTATGTCTGAGACACTGCCCACCTCAGTCTTTATTTTTCTAAGTCACAGGATCCTGGGAATTGACCTGCTTCCCTGGTACTTGTCAAATGCCTCTGAGTTCTTTCCAACTGCAGGTCTTGCTCCGGGGATCTCAGACTTCCTTAAGGAGTCCCCCATCACAGGGTCAGACGGGACATTTTTAGGGGCCAGATTTATACCCCCCCCCCCCATGCCCCTAAATAATTGCTCCCTTACTGAGCAGCCAAATTACTGCTGTATTTTATTTGAGGATGTGGGGAGGGGCAGATCAGACTTTCTGGAGAAACGAGTCTGTGTAACACTACCGTGGATGGGACTGCATGTTTAGGAAGTTCTTCCTTATGTCTAACTTAACTCATGTCAGCTTCAACTTTAGCTTTTCTCTTGTCCTGCTTCATAAGTGAGTAGTCTGTGTCTATGCCTCTGTCCCTCTGTCCTTCCAGCCTCAAAGAACTTCTTGTTCCCGTCACCCTCCCTTGACTTCCCCATTGAATATCCACTCCTCAACCCCCACCGACCCCAGATTTCTCCATCCAAACCTATAAAATGTTCCCGTCTTGCCTGGATGATCACAGGAGCTGCCTCACTGGGCTGACTGTTCTGTCCTGGCCCCTTCATCCATTTTCCTCCCAGCTTAGAACAAAAGAACAATCAGTGTGACCACGTAGCAGGTACAGAAGAATTGAACAATGCGAGCAAAAGCCATCAGCCTTTCCAACCTTTCCACCAATATGTTGAAATCATAATAGCGGCTCTTGGAAAGTGCAGCCAATGCAGGTGAACCCAAGGAGGCCCTGGACATGCCCACCCTCCCCCAGCGGGTGGGATCCCCCATCTCCACTTCGCTGTCTGCCGTGGATGGCCGGGCGTGGTCCTGTGTCATGTGACAGCCCATCTTGTCTGCAGAGTGTTGAGCCTGTTGTGTTGGGTTGGCCAAAACGTGTATTCAGAGTTTTCTGTAGCAGTTTATGGAAAACCCCGAACAAACATTTTGGCCAACCCAATACTTCGATTACTGTTATATCCGCCAAAGGGCCATGTCAGTAGAGACATGTTTCTGAAACTCTGATTCACATGTGTTAGGCCCTCCTGTCTGGCTTCCAACTGGGAAGCGTGTCCTCTGGGGCCCTCTCAGGTCTGGACGCCACCCACCCACCTCTTCAGGACTGACGCCCCACTCCCTGCCTCATCTTGTGTCGTCGACGTGTCTACCTGTGGTCACACCTGTGATTTCACACCCGCGGGCCTTTCCTCAGGCTGTCCCCAGGTGTCTGGGTCATGCTCACCCTTCCTCTAGCCTTGGTTTTGGGGTGGCCTCTCTGTTGAGCTTCCCCATCAGTTCAGCAGTAAAGAATCCACCTGCAGTGCAGGAGGTGCAGGAGATGTGTGTTCGATCCCTGAGTCGGGAAGATCCCCTGGAGGTGGGCGTGGCAGCTCACTCCAGTATTCTTACCTGGAGAATCCCATGGACAGAGGAGCCTGGTGGGCTACAGTCTGTGGGGTCGCAAAGGGTTGGACGTGACTGAGTGAGCACACACACACACCTTTCCTTGAGCATGTGCATCGCCCCCAGGTGAAGGGAGTCCCCCTCCACTCAAGCCCCCTTCTCCTGTCTCGGGGTCGCTCAGGTCGCTCCTGCAGGGTCTTTCCTAAGATGCAGCTGTGTCAGGCCTGGCACAGAAGCCTCTGGGGCAGTTCCCTGAACTAATAAGCTCGTTGTAGAAACAGCGGGAGTGAGGTCCAGACCTCAAAGACTCCGGACAACCCTGCCTTCCCTCTCCCCACTCGGGGCCCGTCCAGCGTCGGGAAGCCGGGCTCCCCCATCTGAGCCCAGGGTGTGTCATGTCGTTTCAGCATCACCTTCTCTGTTCCGGAAGGTTCCCTGGTGGCCGTGGTGGGCCAGGTGGGCTGTGGGAAATCATCTCTACTCTCAGCACTCTTGGCCGAGATGGACAAGGTGGAGGGACACGTGACTGTCAAGGTAGGAGGCCTGGGTGGGAGCCAGGTAACTCACGGCCAAAGGGAAGGCCAAAGGCAATGCAGTATTTCCTTTTATGACCTTTTATGACCTTGTTCAGCAGGTGGGGACTCCTTCGTTCTCTTCTCTGCCCTCCTAGAAGGCAAGATTGTGGTGTCATTTAGTTCCTGCTGTGTCTCAGCACCTAGAATAGTGCCCGGGATGTAGTAGGCACTGGATAAGTATTTAGTAAACACACAAATGCCCCCTGGTCCACCCTCTGCCCTCGACTCCCTCCCCATCGCCGCCCTGCAGTGTGCATCCCTGCGCCTCCTTAAGCATGGCTCTTTCAGGCTTGTTCTTTCTCTTTGTGGTTCTCCTTGTATCTCTTTTGGCAAATGTAACAACACTTAAAATTTTTTATTGATGTCATTGGAATATTTCCTTGGAGAATTCTTTTTAAGGGACTTATTTAAATTCTCAGTGTTTCTTGGATTCTTAATATGGGGCTAAAGAGAGACTGTTTTTACTGCTTTTAAATACACAGTGTTTTGAACTGAGTTGCAGTATGTCTTGAGAGAGAGTTTAAGAGGCTGCCTTAGTGAACAGATGTGTAACATCAGAATCAGGAGCCTTGTTTGGCATTTAGCTCTGTCCCTCACCCCCAAGACCCTTCCCTGGGGTTGGGGATATTTTCTTCCAGAGTTTTGTGGATACCAGGATTTCCTGGAGCATGGTCTGCAGCAAATTCATCATACTGTTTAGGGAATAAAGAGTCCTGGGCTCAGACAAGCTTGGGAAATAGTACAGATTCTGATTCTTTTCCTGTTGAACATTTAAAGGCTCTGATAAGTCCTGCAGGGAGGGGGGAAAAAAAACAAACAAAAACACCTGTTTAACTTTGGTTAATCCTGCATGTCCCAGACACATTTGCCTGCACCTCTTCATTGCCTAGACAGCAACTCCTTATGTCTTAAGATGACTGTCTCCTGGAGTCTACTTTTGGGGGGTGCTGGTTTGTGCCATAGTTTTCATTTCAGAGCAAAATCCTTTCTTTGTTGATGATCATATGCCCTTGAGCCTAATGTGTGTTAGAGCAAAGTGTATGATAGTTGCTGCTGCTGCTGCTAAATCGCTTCAGTCGTGTCCGACTCTGTGCAACCCCATAGACGGCAGCCCACCAGGCTCCCCCGTCCCCGGGATTCTCCAGGCAAGAACACTGGAGTGGGCTGCCATTTCCTTCTCCAATGCATGAAAGTGAAAAGTGAAAGGGAAGTTGCTCAGTTATGTCCAACTCTTCACGACAACATGGACTGCAGCCTAGAAGGCTCCTCCACCCATGGGATTTTCCAGGCAAGAGTACTGGAGTGGGGTGCCATTGCCTTCAGTGGATAATTAAAATAATCCTCAAAAACGGAAACAGAGTATGACCCAAGGATAATACACNACTCTTAGCAACCCCATGGACTGCAGCCTACTAGGCTCCTCCATCCATGGGATTTTCCAGGCAAGAGTACTGGAGTGGGGTGCCATTGCCTGATAGTTGGGTCCAGACTAATGAGGGTTTCCCAGGTGGCGCTAGTGGTAAAGAACCTGTCTGCCAGTGCAGGAGACCCAGGAAACAGGTTCAGTCCCTGGGTCAGGAAGATCCCTTGGACCTATTGTTTTAAGAAATGATCTGTCCTTACTTTCAAATACATGTTATAAAGTAAGGTTCATAAGCAGCATAAGCTAGGCTAATTGGAAGAAGACTCGGGATCATGGTGGGATCCACATTGCCTTCTGTTTGATTAACCCTGGGTTTCCACAATCACAGCCCTATTGACATTTCATGCCAGATAATTATCTGCTGTGGAGGCTGTCCTGTGCACTGTAGGGTGTTCAGCAGCATCCCTGACCTCTGCCCACGAGATGCCAGAAGCAGCCACAAGTCATAACAACCAAAAGTGTCTCTCGACGTTGTCACGTATGTCCTCTGGGGGGCAGAATTACCCCCAGGTGAGAACCACTGAATACAGAGATGATGGACCAAAAAGTGAAGGTGTTTGAATATTTGGTTCAATGAGGTTGTAGATTTATTTGTGACTGGTTGTTATGCCTTGGTGAGGGAAGGGCTACCTACAATGTGGGTAGACCCCAGGTTTGATCCCTGGCTCAGGAAGATCCCCTGGAGAAGGGAATGACAACCCTCTCCAATATTCTTGCCTGGAAAATTCCACGGACAGAGGAGCCTGGCAGGCTACAGTCCATGGGGTCGCAAAGAGTCAGACACTACTGAGCTACTGAACTGATCTGAACTGAACAACTAACACACACGCGCACACACACACACACACACACACACGTCACTAGGACCACCAGCCTTGTGTGAGTCCCCTCCCACCCCCCAGCTCCTTCCTGCCTGTCTTCCTCTCACATCATGGTCCCATCATACTGGCCTTCCTGTTGCTCAGACTTTCGAAGTTCCTCTTGGTTTTTGACACACAGAGCAGTCAGCGGCAGCTTGCAGCAAGTGGCAGTGAGCAGTAGCTGGCAGCCAGGTCATAGTTTCCTGAACTGGGAGTCCTGACCCCTGGACCACAGGAGCCAGCAGTTAGGGCCTGAGTCCCTGGCCCTAGCCCTTGCCCACTTGGTCAGGAACAAATTCAGGAGAGGAGGCAGAAGGTACGAGTAAAGTAAAAACTTTGTTGAAAAGGAAAGTGCCTGCAAAAAGGTGCATGGGCAAACAGAGAGTCATGCTTTTCGGAAGTTTAAATCCTTCATAAGGGGGCCGTTTTCCAGGTCTCTGTCTTCCCCTGAGGTGTGCACGCCTTAGCCAAGATGGATCTCAAAGTGAAAGCTTCTGAGAGGAGTAAGACTCATTATGGTCTGGCATTAGTGAAGTGAAGTGAAGTCGCTCAGTCTTGTCAGACTCTTTGTGACCCCATGGACTGTAGCCTACCAGGCTCCTCCATCCCTGGGATTCTCCAGGCAGGGATACTGGAGTGGGTTGCCATTTCCTTCTCCAGGAGATCTTCCCAACCCAGAGATCAAACCTGGGTTTCCCCTATTGCAGGCAGACGATTTTTATTCTCTGACTTTTGACCCTAAGGAGCCTTCCCGTGTGTGTGCAGTGTCTCCTTTGTTCCAGAAAAAGGAGGGGAGTGGAGATCCCTTGATCCTTTATCCAAACAGGATTTTGCCCTTCTTTGTCCTGGCCATGACTATTATCTTAAGGATATTTACAACACAAAGACTGACTATTTATCCTGTTTCTGTTGTTCCATTTTGGAAGGCAAATAGGCTGACTGTAAATGCCTTAACTGGAGCCCACCTCTCTCTCGTCTCAGGAAATGCAAAGAGGAGACCAGTTCTAAGTATCCAACCTGAAGCCCACTTCTTCATCCCCCCATGAAATGCAGGCAGAGGTCACGTGTAAATGTCTAACATGGAGCCTGTCTGTCCCCTGCCTCCCTCTCACGCAGTTCCTCAGACTGAAATGCTCTTTCCTCTTCTCTTTATCAGACCAACTTATTTTCACCCATCAGTCCTTGTTTAAAATTTTATTATCAGTTACTGAAATACATGAAACAAATGCCCTCCTCGTAGTCTTTGTTCTTATGCCATTCTGACACCTTGCATTATGTGGAAATATACAGCAACTTTAGAAATGGACAGTTTTTATACAGATATCTTTGCTTAAATTTCATCAAGGAAATCTCAAAGGCTCTTTTAAAAATGTTGTCCCAAACTAAGTCTCCCTTTAAAAAAAAAATTTTTTTTAATTGAACTATAGTTGATTTATAATGTTGTGTTAGTTTCTGGTGTACAGTGAAGTCATTCAGGTAAATGTGTATATGTATTCTTTTTCAGATTCTTTTCCAGTAGAGGTTAAGTCTTCCTTTTAAAGGACTTTTTGGAAAGTCTCGTTATTTTTCTCTCTCTCAGCCTATACCACAACAATAATCAAATAATTTTTTTTTTTTTAAATTATTCAGGTACTTCCCTTTCTTGGGAACCAGGAGGTTTTGGTTGTTGTTTATTTTAAAATTTATTTTATTTTAAATATTTTATAAAATTTCTTAAGTTGAAATATAGATGATGTGGGGGCTTCCAGGTGGTGCTAGTGGTAAAGAACCTGCCTGCAGTGCAGGAGACATAAGAGACAAGGGTTCGATCCCTGGGTCGGGAAGATCCCCCGGAAGAGGGCATGGCAACCCACTCCATTATTCTTGCCTGGAGAATCCCATGGAGAGAGGGGCCTGGTAGGCTACAGTCCATACGGTTGCAGAGTGTCAGACCTGACTGAGGCGACTTAGCACACAGACGGTGTACAGTATTTTATAAGACACAGGTGTGCAGTGTAGGGGAGCTAGGCGTTTTGTTTGCTGCTATCCAGTGAATAGTTACTAAATACACAACTAATCTCAGTAACAAGGATTTCAGCTCTCAAACTCTCAATATTGGAGCCAGTGCCTGGCCTAGAATGGACTCTGATCCCAGCTCTGGTGTCTGTGGTCCTTTGGGACTTGGTTCCCCTCTTGTTGAAACCATAGATGTGATGAAGGTATCTTGTGAAGTAAGGCCTTCCTGGACAGGGTATAGGCCGGCTACTATCTTGTTAACCAAGTCTGTCTGTCCTGCCACCTTCTTTGTTTGCCACCTAGGGCTCAGTGGCCTACGTCCCACAGCAGGCCTGGATTCAGAACATTTCTCTCCGAGAAAACATCCTTTTTGGACGCCAGCTACAGGAACGATATTATAAGGCTGTGATAGAAGCCTGTGCCCTCCTCCCAGACCTGGAAATCCTGCCTAGTGGGGACCGGACAGAGATTGGTGAGAAGGTCAGTAGACTTCAGCATGGCCCCTGTATCAGTCAGCTATTGCTGTGTAACAAACAAGCACAAAAATCTCAGTCGCTTATGATGTTAAACACTTTGCTACTTATGGGTGGGTCAACCGTGATTGGGTAACCCAGGCTGGGCTCAGCTGGGGGGCTCTGCTCCACATTGCAGGCCAGCTAAGCCCAGTTCCAGGCTGTGGTTGTGGCTCAGGTCTCCCCAGTGGCTTCTTACTAGGGCCTGGGTGAGGGGACAGCAGCTCCCCAGGGGGAAGCTTTTTCAAGGGCAGCAGCAGAAGCCCAAGAGAATACCACCACCACCAACAAAATGTGATGTCTTTTAAAGCACACCATCCTTTCTACCCATAAAGCAAATCACTTGGTTGAACCCGAAGACAGAGAACCAGAGAGGGCATGTTACTTTTGCAGTCATATGACAAGCAAGTCCCAAGACCACTGGCACGGTACCGATCATAGGGGTGTCAATGATTCAAATGTCCACAGCCCTTTTCAAAACATTATCATTATGATAATGATACACATTATAATACAATAGCTAACACTTACGGAGTAATCGCTATGTGGCAGGCACAGTGCTAAACACTTGATACATATCTTGTCCTTACAGCAAGCCCAGGAGATGGGATTTACTGTTAACTCTGTGTAATGGTAGAGGAAAAGGAGGCACAGAAACACCAAATGACTTCCGGAGCCCCTTCCCATCTCAGGGCCTTTGCACATGCTTTCCTCTCTGCTTGGCTGGCTTGCTCAGTTGCCCCCTGGTGGTTAAGTGGTGTGCACATGAGGGGTGCAAATGGTCTGGGGCCGACTAAAGAGCTTTCTCGTCCTTGTTTTTAGTTATTAATGCAAGCCAGTGGCTCCACCATCTTTCCTACTTCGTGAGCCATTTCTTTTATTTGAGTGAAATCTGCAGTTCCTTAGAAAGAAAAAAAACAAAATTATTAGAGCTTTTGGGGTTTTCAAGTGGCAAAGAATCCTGAGTGAGAACTTGATTTACAGGCATTGTGTGGAATCCAAGGGCTGGAATGTGGTGGGGCTCAGGAAGGGACTGATTCCTCCTCTGAATTTCATCTCTGCTTTTCTGTGGAGCTTTGCCTTTTTTTTTCCCAAAATGTACGTATCTGCCACTTGGAGATTCCTCACTCTCCTTGTTTAGGCTCTAGTAACCAATGTGGGGGCTTCCCAGGTGGTACTAGTGGAGATCTAAGAGACACTGGCTTGATCCCTGGGTTGGGAAGACCCCCTAGAGGAGGGCATGGCAGCCCACTCCAGTATTCTTGCCTAGAGAATCCTACAGACAGAGGAGCCTGGTGGGCTACCGTCCATAGGGCCACAGAGTTGGACACGACCAAAGTGACTTCTCAGGTACACACGCACCCAGTTTTGGAGGGAGAGGATGTGATTGGCTTAGTTTGGGTCTGATGTCTGCCTGGGGCCAAAATGCTGTGAACTAGAGGAACTCTCAAAATGAACCTGGCAGCCAGGACCCTATCTCAGAGCAGGGGGAGGGTGGGCATCTCTTGGGACAGGGGCTGGGCGGTTAGCCTAGCAGGTGTCCACTCTGACTCCAGCCAGATATGCAAGTGTTGCTGGCTTACCTGCTGCAGGAGGGCCCTGTGGTCCTTGTGCCCTGGTTCAGATTAGCAAACAGTGCCCTTCCTGCTGGCTGGTGGGGTGCAGGCTGGATTGCAGCACCCCTGGGGCACAGCCACCCTTGACTGCATGGCCTCACCAGTGAGCGAAGCCCCAAGATCACGAGCCTTCCTGTAGCCAGCACTGTGTGGTGCCACCAGCCTCGGCTTCCTGACCGTGCCCTGCTCAGCAGCACCCGGCGGCTCGGGTTTTCTCTTGGCCGGTTTCACATTTGAGGCTGAACCCAGAGCCGGGACTTGAACTCACGTTGGCGCAGGCGCGATCTCTCTCCATTACCGCTGCTCCTTCTGTGGGAGGCGGGCGCAGCCCTGCGGGGCCTCCAGCGAGGGGCGATGCGTGGTGAGCCGGTGCACCCCTCTGCCTATCTCGGCTTCCCATGGTGCCCACCCTTCTGCCGTGTTTCTCCGCAGGGTGTGAACCTGTCCGGGGGCCAGAAGCAGCGCGTGAGCCTGGCGCGGGCCGTGTACTGCGACTCCGATGTCTACCTCCTCGACGATCCCCTCTCGGCCGTGGACGCCCACGTGGGCAAGCACATCTTTGAAAACGTGGTTGGCCCCAAGGGGCTTCTGAAGAACAAGGTACCTGCTGCGGGGGCGGTTTGGGGGCTGGTCCCCGCTCTTTGGTCAGGTCGTGGTGTGTCCCCTGTGGGACCCCTTCGCTTGATTGGACTGGAGATCATATTTTCGAATCCATCCCTTGGCAGCCTTCCGGTTCTCATTGCCTCCGCTTGGCCAGAAAGAAGCCTTTCTTTCTGCTTAAACAATAGGGGTGGTGTCGCTGGGGGAAGTACCACCCCACACACACCATCCCCTGTCCCCAAGGAGCCGGCTCTCCTTTCCCTGCTGAAGTGGCCGTGGGCTGAGGGACAGAGGTTTGAGCAGGAAAACGGCCACCAGACCTTAACGTGACAGGAAAGGGTTCCTTTCCTCTTTTATTCTTTTTGAAATTTGTTTAGGGGAGTTACAGAGGCTCTTCTGCCTCTCCCATTAAAAAGTAAGACATGCCCATGGGAAAAAATGTAGCAAATTCAGAAAACCAGGAAGGAGAAAAACAATTGTGCATCTCTCACCACTTAGAGATGTTTGTATTTCTTTCCAGTCTTTTTGCTGTGTATATAAGCTTTTTTTGTTTGCTATTTTTGGCTGCATTGGGTCTTCCTTGTTGCCCACAGACTGTCTTTAGTTGTTGGGGATTCCATGTGCGTGCTTCTCATTGTGGAGGCTGCTCTTGTTGTGGAACACAGACTCTAGGGTACAAGGGCTAAGTTGCTCCTCACATGTGGGAACTTCCCAGACCCGGAATCAAACCTGTGTCCCCTGCACTGGCGGGTGGATTCTTAACCACTGGGCCACCAGGGAAGTTCTGTATAAGCTTTTTAATATGATTATCACATCATGCATATATATATATGTATGCATATAATAAACATGCCCCTTAATCTGTTGCAAGCATTCCCCTGCACCCCATAAGAATTCTGTTTAATTTTTAAATATTAAAAACCCCTTTTGGTTGTGAAAGAAATACATGTCCATAGTAACAAAACCTGAGAGTATATGTAAAGTTAAAAAAAAAAACAAAACAATTCTCCCTCATCCTGCAGCCCTAGCTGCTCTCGAAAGCAGGGGCCAGCGAATCTAGCCTGCTGCCTGTTTTGTAGGCAGCCCACCAGCCTACAAAAATGGTCTTTACATTTTTAAGTGGTTGGAAAAAAATTCTGAAGACAAATATTTTGTGACATAGGAAAATTGTATTTAAGTTACATATCCGCTTCCATAAATAAAGCTTTACTGGATCATGGCCAGCCCATCTGTTTATGTCTTGTGTATGACCAGAGAGCCCATAAAGCTGAAAATGTTTACCATTAGGCTGTTTTAAGAAAAAGTTTGCCAACTTGTGTAAACGGTTTGATGCACATCCTCCCAGACTTTCAGTTAGATAAAATAGATACCCATGTACAAACACTGTAGTCTCTTGGGGGTGGGGAAACTTGAAAAACTTAAGTCACAGCATGCACATTTTTTTGCAGGAGTGTTATTCTTTTATTCATCTACACATGGATGGTTCCTTCTCTGTGTCTCCTCCAGACTTTTGTTTAAAACCGACTTTCCCCATCACCCTTATTAAAATTGCAACCCCCACCCCCCCATCTTGGTATCCTTTCCGGTTTACTTCCACGTGCTCACAATATAGCACACAGCATTTTACTCATATTGGTCCGGACCCTAGAATCTGGAGCAAGGATCGTTGTTTCCCTCGCTCCTGCCCCCACCCCCAGCCCCCG
>SJYQ01020117.1:0-10843 GCA_006410935.1 Redunca redunca
ACTGTATTGGTTTTGCCATACCTTGACATGAATCCACTACGGGTGTACATGTGTTCATTTATTCTTTTAATAAGCATTTACTATGTGCTCACAAAGTATGAGACATTGTTTGATGGTTGAGGATACAAACTCAAGACATGGTTCCTTTTTTTATTTTTTAATTTATTTTCAACTGGAGGATAACTGCTTTACAATATTGTGTTAGTTTCTGTCATACATTAACATGAACCAGCCATAGGTATACACATGTACCCTCTTTATTTAACCTCCCACCCCATCCCACTCATCTAGATTGTCAGAGAGCACCAGGTTTGAGCTCCCTGTGTCATAGAGCAAATTCTCACTAGCTATCTGTTTTACATATGGTAATGTATATGTTGCAATGTTACTCTTTCAATCCATCTCTCCCTCTCCTTCCACCATTGTGTCCACAAGTCTATTTTCTATGTCTGTGTCGTCATTGCTGCCCTGAAAATAGGTTCATCAATACCATTTATTTAGGTTCCACATATATGTTAATATACAATATTTATTTTGCTGACATACTTCACTCTGTATAATAGTCTCTAGGTTCACCCACCTCATTAGAACTGTCTCAACTGTGTCCCTTTGTATGGCTGAGTAATATTCCATTGTATATATGTACTACAGCTTCTTTATCCATTCATCTGTCAATGGACATCTAGGTTGCTTCCTTGTTCTGTCAATTCTAAATAGTGCTGCACTGAACATTGGGGTACATGTATCTTTTTCAATTATAGTTGCCTCAGGGTATATGTCCAGGAGTAGGGCTGTTAGATCATATGTTATTTTTACTCCTAGTTTTTTAAGGAATCTCAATACTGATCTCCATAGAAAGTGAAAGTGAAGTCGCTCAGCTATGTCTGACTCTTTGCGACTCCATGGACTGTAGCCTACCAGCCTCCTCCATCCATGGGATCTTCCAGGCAAGAATACTGGAGTGGGTTGCCATTTCCTCCTCTAGGAGATCTTCCTGACCCAGGGATGGAACATGCATCTCCTACATTGTAGGCAGACACTTTACCATCTGAGCCACCAAAGAAGTCTATAGTGGCTATACTAATTTACATTTCAACCAACAATGCAAGAAGGTTCCCTTTTCTCCACACCCTCTCCATCATTTATTTGTTTGTAGATTTTTTTTAATGATGGCCATTCTGACTGATGTGAGGTGATATCTCATTGTAGTTTTGATTTGCATATCTCTAATAATGAGAGGCATTGAGCATCTTTTCATGTGTTTATTAGTCATCTGTATATATTCTTGTCCTGGACATTAGGTCCAGTGGGAAAGTCAAACAAGTAAAAACAGCTATTGAACAGCTTATTAAGTGCTTTATAGGAATATGGACATTGTTATTTCAACAGAGAAGAGGCTCATCTAAATCTGACTGAGCAGAGGCACCCCCAGAGAAGATATGAACTACATGAATACATGACTTAAGTGAAGAGGGACAACTAAACAGAAGAACTGCATGCCTAAAAGGGTGAAACTGCATAAAGTACATGAAGTTCAACAAAGGTTGGTAGCAGGAAATGGAAAAGGAGACAAGACAGGAAGCTAAACCAGAGTTAAAATTTTACCCCAAAAGGTCAAAGTTAATAGTTACAACCATGTTCATAGTATCTATTCTTGATACGATGTGATGAAAATGGCACTTTATCTCTTTGGTCTTCCTCCCAGTAACTCATAACCCAAGCTTATCATGAGAAAAACATTAGACGAATCTCATTAAGAGATTTTTGCTGGGAAAACTGGTCAACCACTTGTAAAAGAATGAAACTACAACGCTTTCCAACACCATACACAATAATAAACTCAAAATGGATTAATAAACTTAAGACCAGAAACTATAAAACTCCTAGAGGAGAACATAGGCAAAACACTCTCTGACATAAATCACAGCAGGATCCTCAATGATCCACCTTCCAGAGTAATGGGGAAAAAAGCAAAAATAAACAAGTGTGACCTAATTAAAAGCCCTTGCACAATGAAGGAAACTATAAGCAAGGTGAAAAGACAGCCTTCAGAATGGGGGAAAGTAATAGCAAATGAAGCAAATGACAAAGAATTAAGCTTGAAAACATACAAACGGCTCCTGCAGCTCAATTCCAGAAAAATAAACGACCCAATCAAAAAATGGGGCAAAGAACTAAACAGACATCTCTCCAAATAAGACATACAGATGGCTAACAAACACATGAAAAGGTGCTCAACATCACTCATTATCAGATAAATACAAATCAAAACCACAGTGAGGTACCATCTTACACCAGTCAGAATGGCTGGTATCAAAAAGTCTACAAACAATAAATGCTGGAGAGGGTGTGGAGATAAAGGAACCCTCTTACTCTGTTGGTGAGAATGTAAACTAGTACAGCCACTATGGAGAACAGTGTGGAGATTGCTTAAAAACTGGAAACAGAACTGCCATACAACCCAGCAATCCCACTGCTGGGCATACACAAAGAGGAAACCACACTGAAAGAAACGTGTATCTCAGTGTTCATCACAGCATTGTTTACAATAGCCAGGACATGGAAGCAACCTAGATGCCCATCGGCAGATAAATGGATAAGAAAGCTGTCGTAGATATACACGATAGAATATTACTCAGCCATTAAAAAGAAGGCATTTGAATCGGTTCTAATGAGGTGGATGAAACTGGAGCCTATTATACAGAGTGAAATAAGTCAGAAAAAAAAAACCAACAATACAGCATACTAATGTATATACGTAGAATTTAGAATGATGATAACGATGACCCTATATGCAAGACAGCAAAAGAGACACAGATGTAAAGAACAGTCTCTTGGACTCTGTGGGAGAAGGCGAGGGTGGGATGATTTGAGAGGGTAGCGTTGAAACTTGTATACTATGATATGTGAAGGGGATCGCCAGTCCAGGTTTGATGCATGGGACAGAGTACACAGGGTTGGTACACTGGAATGACCCTGGGGTATGGGATGGGGTGGGAGGTGGGAGGGAGGTCAAAATGGGGAAAACATGTACACCCATGGCTGATTCATGTGAATGTATGGCAAAAACCAGCACAATATTGTAAAGTAATTAGCCTCCAATTAAAATAATAAAATAAATAAATAAAATAAAGTATAAATATTGGTTCATTATTTTAACAAATGTATCTTACTAATGTCCAACAGGGGAGATGAGGTACAGGGTATATAAGGTATGTGACATAAAAGTAGCTCAGCTGTGTCCAACTCTTTGTGATCCCATGGACTGTAGCCCACCAGGCTCCTCTGTCCATGGAATTCTCCAGGCAAAAATACTGTAGTGGGTTGCCATTTGTTTCTCTAGGGGCTCTTCCCAACCCAGGAATTGGACCCACATTATCCACACTGGCAGGCAGATTCTTTAACGCTGAGCCACCTGGAAGCCCTATAAGAGGTATGGGGTATAAGTCTCTGTATTATCTACTTACTTTTTTTCAAAAATAAAAAAAAATTTTTCTAAAAAATAAAATTGATTTTTAAAAGGGGGATTCAGTTCAGTTCAGTTCAGTCACTCAGTCATGTCCGACTCTTTGCAACCCCATGAACCACAGCATGCCAGGCCTCCCTGTCCATCACCAACTTCCAGAGTTTATGCAAACTCATGTCCATCGAGTCAGTGATGCCATCCAGCCATCTCATCCACTGTCGTGCCCTTTTCCTCCTGCCCCCGATCCCTCCCAGCATCAGGGTATTTTCCAATGAGTCAACTCTTCACATGAGGTGGCCAAAGTACTGGAGTTTCAGCTTCAGCATCAGTGCTTCCAATGAATACCCAGGACTGACCTCCTTTAAGATAGATTGGTCCAAGGGACTCTCAAGAGTCTTCTCCAACATCACAGTTCAAAAGCACCAGTTCTTTGGCGCTCAGACTTCTTCACAGTCCAACTCTCCCATCCATACATGACCACTGGAAAAATCATAGCCTTGACCAGACAGACCTTTGTTGGCAAAGTAATATTTCTACTTTTGAATATGCTATCTAGGTTGGTCATAACTTTCCTTCCAAGGAGTAAGCATCTTTTAATTTCATGGCTGCAGTCACCATCTGCAGTGATGTTGGAGCCCAAAAAAATGAACTCTGACACTGTTTCTACTGTTTCCCTATCTATTTCCCATGAAGTGTTGAGACCAGATGCCATGATCTTTGTTTCCTTAATGTTGAGCTTTAAGCCAAGTTTTTCACTCTTCTCTTTCACTTTCATCAAGAGGCTTATTAGTTCCTCTTCACTTTCTGCCATAAGGGTGGTGTCATCTGCATATCTGAGGTTATTGATATTTCTCCCAGCAATCTTGATTCCAGCTTGTGCTTCTTCCAGCCCAGCATTTCTCATGACGTACTCTGCACGTAAGTTAAATAAGCAGAGTGACAATATACAGCCTTGATGTACTCCTTTTCCTATTTGGAATCAGTCTGTTGTTCCATGTCCAGTTCTAACTGTTGCTTGCTGACCTGCATACAGCTTTCTCAAGAGGCAGGTCAGGTGGTCTGGTATTCCCATCTCTTTCAGAATTTTCCACAGTTTATTGTGATCCACACAAAGGCTTTGCATAGTCAATAAAGCTGAAATAGATGTTTTTTTGGAATTCTTCCTTCTTCAATGATCGTAGCCAAGGTTAAAATTTGGTAGCGTCCTACATGTGCTCAGGAAATGTGGAGTACTTCAGATTAATTTGTAGACAGAGTTCATGTTGCAAAATAATAATAGCTAGAACCAGAGAAATAAGTCCCATTGTGCTGGACAAGCCTGAAATTTCTCAAAACACATTAAATTATACTAAGCTTTCTTGACTAGGTCACCACTCATTCTGTTTTCACATGTCACTGCCCACGGGGTTCAAATGATACAATTTGTACCACTTTAAAAATTCTTCCTCATCCAAGGTTTATGTCCTCTAAGTTCTTCTCCCTGAAAAATATATTCCCTAATGAGTCAAATGCAGAGATGTTTATCTATATCTTGAATCACAAACACCTACACTGAAATCGACTCACTATTTTCCTATAATGCATTTCCTCTAATGTCCTCCTCTAGCTTACCTTAAGTTCTCTGACAGGCACAACCCTTTATTTCCCTAGGTTTATCCTTACTACTATCTCCCACCCTAGAGGACAGAATTTACTCCAGAGGGGGAAGAATTGTGCTTGCCCCTTTCTAACTATGAATATTCATCAGATAAAATAATTTGGCGGCTGGAGTCTTTGGTATCCTGTTTTAGTACCTGCTAGCAGAATTTTGCACCATAGCTCTGGATTCATGGCCTTCATTTAGCCATCATGGTATTCAAAACACTGGCTTTAAATATCTGCCACACAGATATGAGTAACAAAAAGAGACAGAGTATAGTTATTGTGACTTCAGAGAAGAGCAACAAACCATTCTGCTTGCTTGCTTTCGTGTTCTTTAATTAATTTCATTTAATTTTAACTACTCAGAACAATTTCACCAGCCATTAGCCTGGAACGAAACCTTACAAAGGATGATTGTTGTTATCAAGATGGGTCTCAACTCTCCATCCCCCTCTTTTTAATAAGTTTTGGGGCAAATAAGCTACTTTGTGGCCCAGACTTGTTTTTTCAATGGAGAAACCTTGTGAAGCAAAGGGTAGACATATTTCAGACCTAGATTTGAAAATTTCAAAATAATATCCTCTGAGAAAAATTTTGTGTCATATTTTATAAATCCAAACCAACTTTATGCAAAAAACTAATAATAACAGGAGGAAAATCTCTTTGGTAAATTCTAAAGCTAGATAACCCCCAGTTAGAATCTGAAATGAAAACATCTCAGCTACTAATTACCAGAGTCATGAATATCAGCTAATTAAAGATGGGGAACAAATGTACACCCATGCCTGATTCATGTCAATGTATGGCAAAAACCACTACAATATTTTAAAGTAATTAGCCCTCGATTAAAATAAACAAAATTTTTTAAAAGAACACTAGCCTCCTAACATGGTAATAGGGGATGATGAATATTTTGCAATATTAAACTTGAACAGTAAAAGTAGTTGTTGAAAGCTATATCCAGAATGACATATCTAAGTTCACTACACTTCTGGAGGCAGGTGATTAGCACATTGGAAATATAAATTAGCTGTCATTTTAGAGTGTCCATAGATTTTTCAAGAGAGTTAATGCAAAATTCACAATTTTATTGGAGAAATGTTAAAGCCAGAGCTCACTAGGAAGTGAAGAGCATCTCTGACTTTCTTAACAAAGAACATTTCCATTCCCTGTCAGTACTGTCAGCTCTAACCAGTCATTTAGAACCTCAATGAAGGCTCCTGCCACATTCAGGAACTAAACTCTCCAAGGGGGAGGCACATAGAGCTGGGGGTTGTATTCAGTTCAGTTCAGCCGCTCAGTCGTGTCTGACTCTTTGTGACCCCATGAATCGCAGCACGCGAGGCCTCCCTGTCCATCACCAACTCCCAGAGTTCACTCAAACTCATGTCCGTTGAGTTGGTGATGCCATCCAGCCGTCTCATCCTCTGTCATCCCCTTTTCCTCCTGCCCTCAATCCCTCCCAGCATCAGAGTCTTTTCTAATGAGTCAACTCTTTGCATGAGGTGGCCAAAGTACTGGAGTTTCAGCTTTAGCATCATTCCTTCCAAAGAAATCCCAGGGCTGAGCTCCTTTAGAATGGACTGATTGGATCTCCTTGCAGTCCAAGGGACTCTCAAGAGTCGTCTCCAACACCATAGTTCAAAAGCATCAATTCTTCAGCGCTCAGCTTTCTTCACAGTCCAACTCTCACATCCACACATGACCAATGGAGAAAAAATAGCCTTGACTAGACGGATCTTTGTTAGCAAAGTAATGTCTCTGCTTTTCAATATGCTATCTAGGTTGGCCATAACTTTCCCTCCAAGAAGTAAGCGTCTTTTAATTTCATGGCTGCAGTCACCATCTGCAGTGATTTTGGAGCCCCCCAAAATAAAGTCTAACACTGTTTCCACTGTTTCCCCATCTATTTCCCATGAAGTGATGGGACCATTTGCCATGATCTTCATTTTCTGAATGTTGAGCTTTACACCAACATTTTCACTCTCCTCTTTCACTTTCATCAAGAGGCTNCAGGTGGTCTGGTATTCCCATCTCTTTCAGAATTTTCCACAGTTTATTGTGATCCACACAGTCAAAAGCTTTGGCATAGTCAAAAAAGCAGAAATAGATGTTTTTCTGGAACTCTCTTGCTTTTTCCGTGATCCAGTGGATGTTGGCAATTTGGTCTCTGGTTCCTCTGCCTTTTCTAAAACCAGCTTGAACATCAGGAAGTTCTCAGTTCACGTATTGCTGAAGCCTTGCTTGGAGAATTTTGAGCATTACTCTACTAGTGTGTGAGATGAGTGCAATGGTGTGGTAGTTTGAGCATTCTTTGGCATTGCCTTTCTTTGGGATTGGAATGAAAACTGACCTTTGCCAGTCCTGTGGCTACTGCTGAGTTTTCCAAATTTGCTGGTGTATTGAGTGCAGCACTTTCACAGAATCATCTTTCAGGATTTGAAATAGCTCAACTGGAATTCCATCGCCTACACTAGCTTTGCTCATAGTGATGCTTTCTATGGCCCACTTGACTTCACATTCCAGGATGTCTGGCTGTTATTAGAAACAACAAAGCCCCTTTATTGAGTAAAGTGTATTATTTGTGACGCCAACACCAGGGGAACTCTTTTAGGTTTTCTTTAAATCTATATATTTTCCTATTCTTAAACTGTATAAAATGGGTGCATATTAAATCATTATTTTAGGAGTATGATTAACAGAATGTTGAATTAGTTGAAAAGAAAAGTCAGTTGTTCTAAGCATTTGAGAAAATCCTTTCCTCTTATAAATGTTTTATTCATTATATTTGCAAATTTCGTCTCCCAATAAGATGTTAAGAAAAAAATACTGATTTCAGAAAAAGCCTTGTCACATCACCTAACTTTTAAAGTAATTAACATCCATTTCAAATAGAAAAATAAAAATGTTTAATAACCTTATTCTGAAAGATCTGGGTAACTTGGGTCATCTCCTAATATTTGTACAATTAAGTGTGGAAGATGGTGGTTTGTGATTAATAAGTTACAGAATACACATGCATCAGTGTTAACCACCAGACATGTATGGAGTATGTTTATCAGGCAAGAGACAGTGAGCACACTAGCAAATACTGACACAAGAATCAAATACATTCCCATGATACTTCTCAAGGCTTTTACTCTTTAAAAGAGATGAGTACAACTTTACCAAAAAAATGCACATGTCCTTTAAAAACTTCTTGAAGTTGAACTCATCTCTAGATAAATGTACATACTTCAGCCCATTTTCAGTTCCTAAGTGAAAAAAAAAAAAACAATAAATTTAGAAACTCGCATTATTTCTAAATGACAATTTTTCTTCTTATGGGAAAGGGCAAAGAGCAGATCAATAGCCCAAGACAAAAACTACATTCCAAATATAGAGAAGAGACTGATGGGGAAATCTATGAAACTAGAATTTCAAAGAGAACCCTTTTTGATAAATGATGAAACACCTTCCCATGTTACCAAAACATACAAGCTACACAGCAATATACAAAGGCCCTACTTCTCAGGGATGGTCAGCATCTAGAAATGGGAACATCAGTCTAGCATTCAATGCATTGGAATGTGTGCACAACAGAAGATAAATAGCTACAACCCCAACAGTCAGATGAACAGAAAAGGTTATTTCTCCTTAAAGCTCAAGTCTATCTTTTCCTTGGGCAGGGACACAAACTGTGATATCCCTTTCTGTTTGAATCTTCCCTTGAAAACAGAACTTGTCAGGATGATCTATGGGCTGACAGTGAGCTCCTCATTATAAAGACATCTCCTAATTCTATTTTCTGGTATAAGAAAAAGGGCCTTGTTTTATTTAGGGCCAAATAAAAGATAGAAAAAAATATGTACTTTACTGTACACATAAAAATAATATACATTTACTTATATAATATACATAACTATGTAAGGTTAATTATTCTCATCAAAATTCAGAATATACTTGCATTCAGGAAGGGGAATTCTTTATGGCTAATGTCATCATGCTAATGTAGGAGATTTAACAAAAAGGGTACCAGGCTAAAATTTTTAAAGGCACCAACAGAAACCAAAATCTAGAGGTAAGAAAGAGAACATTTTTTTTGAGGTTTGATGTGAAAGGAAGCAAAGTTCTCTATTAAGGACGTTACCTTATACATTAAAAATATGAATTTCAAAAACGTGATTATACTTCAGTTCCTTACCTTGGACAGGATAATTGGCTATAGAGCAAAGGCCAGTGACTAAATATCACTTACATATTATTTATTAAGTTCTTATTGTTTACAAAGCAATAAGCTATTAATTCATCCATAAGTTATGGTATAACTATTCAATATTATGCTTTTTTTTTAATACTCCCCACTTTGTAAACAGGAGTTGTAGTTATCTGGTAGCGTAATTTTTGAGGTAAGTTCACATTGCATCATAACACAAAGTCTGTACTCTCTTTCCTAAACATTCAACATTTTTCCCTTCCCCCACATATATCCCTTTTTATAAGGGATTACAATTTAAGGTATTTTCTTTTCTTGATCATTTTTAACTGTGGGCTAATAAACAACTGGACTCCCTTCACATAGGAGCATTGCAATTTTCCTTGTTTCATGTCATGACCTCAGTCTTTTCTCTCCCTTCCCATGCTCTCCTGGTTGGTAGCCATTCTCATTGATCCAATTCTGTTGGTTACATAGCCTGCTTTGTGTCCCACTCCCAGGTGCTGCATTCTCTTCTTTATGCTTCCTTTTAGCACCCTTGGGTAAAATCATGAAATTAACTCTGCCTTTTGGGACTCTTGAAATACCATTTTACTGTAAGCTTCTCCTACCTAGTACCTACCAGTTCCAGTATCTTTCCGTTATCCCTGATTACCTTTAGGCAGTCATCAAATAAATGACCCCATGCCCCAGAGCTCTGTTTCTCTAGCTGCCATATGGTTGTTACCCAACTCCCAAGGAAATCCACTCTTTACCAACTGATAACTTGATCCCTTTCTTGCACTGTTGGCTCTTAGGTCATTTGTTCATGTTCTCTTGTTAAGCTATAATAGATATTGTCCATCCTGTACTTTCAGAATGGTATTCTAAATAGACCATATGCAGTTTCTTTTATGCAACACAGTTCACCAACTAGAACTGACCGAATACTCCGGGGTCTGTCATAATTTGAAGCAAAAATTTCTAGAGGCCCAACTTATCCTGCTAATAATTGAGAGATTCCTATTCTTATACGTTAATCCAATTAAAATGTTATCTTAGAAAGCTTAACTGATGTTATGGACTGAATTATGCCCCCCAATTTTGTTGAAACCCTAAACCCCAATGTTACTGTATTTGGATATATGGCTTTTGCAGAGTTAATTAAGGTTAAACAGGGTCATAAGAGTGTACTTCCAATCCAGTATGACTGCTGTCTCTATAAAAAGAAGAAGAGACATCAGAGATTTCTCTCTTTAGCACTGTGCATACACAGAGGAAAAGCTGTCAGAGGACAGAGGGAGAAAGCAAATACTGCAAGCCAAGCAGAGAGGCCTCGAGAGAAACCAAACTTGCTGACACCTTGATCTTGAATGCCTGGCCTCCAAAACTGTGAGAAAATAAATTTCTGTTCTTTAGTTCATCCAGTCTGTTGTATTTTTGTTATGGCAGCTTGGGTAGACAAACATCTGACTTTATAGACTAAGTATTTCTCTAGTTTGCTATTTATGTTAAGGAAAACTTGTTTAAAATGTGACTATAAATGCACCAACTATTGGATG
>SJYQ01020120.1:0-27582 GCA_006410935.1 Redunca redunca
CTCTTCTTTTCACAGCTATTTGTAAGGCCTCCCCAGACAGCCATTTTGCTTTTTTGCATCTCTTTTCCATGGGGATGGTCTTGATCCCTGTCTCCTATACAATGTCATGAACCTCGGTCCATAGTTCATCAGGCACTCTATCTATCAGATCTAGGCCCTTAAATCTATTTCTCACTTCCACTGTATAATCATAAAGGATGTGACTGAGGTCATACCTAAATGGTCTAGCGGTTTTCCCTACTTTCTTCAATTTGAGTCTGGATTTGGCAATAAGGAGTTCATGATCTGAGCCACAGTCAGCTCCTGGTCTTGTTTTTGTTGACTGTATAGAGCTTCTCCATCTTTGGCTGCAAAGAATAGAATCAATCTGATTTCGGTGTTGACCATCTGGCAATGTCCATGTGTAGAGTCTTTTCTCGTGTTGTTGGAAGAGGGTGTTTGCTATGACCAGTGCGTTTTCTTGGCAAAACGCTATTAGTCTTTGCCTTGCTTCATTTCGCATTTCAAGGCCAAATTTGCCTGTTACTCCAGGTGTTTCTTGACTTCCTACTTTTGCATTCCAGTCCCCTAGAATGAAAAGGACATCTTTTTGGGGTGTTAGTTCTAAAAGGTCTTGTAGGTCTTCATAGAACCATTCAACTTCAGCTTCTTCAGCGTTACTGATTGGGGCATAGACTTGGATTACCGTGATATTGAATGGTTTACCTTGGAGACCAACAAAGATCATTCTGTCATTTTTGAGACTGCATCCAAGTACTGCATTTCGGACTCTTTTGTTGACCATGGTGGCTACTCCATTTCTTCTGAGGGATTCCTGCCGGCAGCAGTAGATATAATGGTCATCTGAGTTAAATTCACCCGTTCCAGTCCATTTTAGTTCATTGATTCCTAGAATGTCAACGTTCACTCCTGCCATCTCGTTTGACCACTTCCAATTTGCCTTGATTCATGGACCTGACATTCCAGGTTCCTGTGCAATATTGCTGTTTACAGCATCGGACCTTGCTTCTACCACCAGTCACATCCACAGCTGGGTATTGTTTTTGCTTTGGCTCCATCCCTTCATTCTTTCTAGAGTTATTTCTCCACTGATCTCCCATAGCATATTGGGCACCTACTGACCTGGGGAGTTCCTCTTTCAGTATCCTATCATTTTGCCTTTTCATACTGTTCATGGGGTTCTCAAGGCAAGAATACTGAAATGGTTTGCCATTCCCTTCCCCAGTGGACCACATTCTATCAGACCTCTCCACCATGGCCCGCCCGTCTTGGGTGGCCCCACAGGCATGCCTTAGTTTCATTGAGTTAGACAAGGCTGTGGTCCTAGTGTGATTAGATTGACTAGTTTTCTGTGAGTATTGTTTCAGTGTGTCTGCCCTCTGATGCCCTCTTGCAACATGTACCATCTTACTTGGGTTTCTCTTACCTTGGGCGTGGGGTATCTCTTCATGGCTGCTCCAGCAAAGTGCAGCCGCTGCTCCTTACCTTCGATGAGGGGCATCTCCTCATTGCCGCCCTTCCTGACCTTCAACATGGGATGGCTCCTCTAGGCCCTCCTGCACCCGCACAGCCACCGCTCCTTGGACGTGGGGTTGCTCCTCCCGGCCACTGCCCCTGGCCTTGGACGCAGGGTGGCTCCTCTCAGCCTCCACCCCTGACCTCGGATGCGGGGTAGCTCCTCTTGGCCTCTGCCCCTGACCTCAGACATGGGGTAGCTTCTCTCAGCCGCAGCCGCCTGCGCTTAGAGCGCCGGCCGCAGCCGCCTGCTTCAGTCGTGTCTAACTGTGTGACTCCATAGACGGCAGCCCATCAGGCTCCCCCACCCCTGGGATTCTCCAGGCAAGAACACTGGAGTGGGTTGCCATTTCCTTCTCCAGTGCAGGAAAGTGAAAAAGTGAAAGTGAAGTCCCTCGGTCATGTCCAACTCTTCGCAACTCTATGGACTGCAGCCCACCAGGCTCCTCCACCCATGGGATTTTCCAGGCAAGAGTACTGGAGTGGGGTCCCATCGCCTTCTCTGTAATCAGCTATACTCTAATATAAAAATTAAAAAAAAATTTATTTTTAATGACAGCTCTATAGTGACAGAAGACTGTGTAAAATAAAGAGCACCGTAAATTGTAAAAGGTAGCGGGAGGGGATTCTCCCTCAGTCAGGCTGAGAGGCCAGAGCTGTGGGGTCAGAGGTTGGTCTCTTAGAGCCAGCCCCACCTGGGGGCCCTGGGAGCCCGTGTTTCTGATGTCCTCTGCCTGTCTTGGCCTGGCAAGATGGGAGAAGACAGGTGTAGGTGAGTGAGGAGCGCATCCTTCCCCTCCCTCAAGGCTCACCCACTCTGAGCTTGGGGCCAGGGCTGCGGTCAGGCCAAGCCCCAGGCTGTGTGCCTTCAGCAAGGCTGGTGTGGAGTCCCAGACTGGTGGCCGCACAAACGCAAGGGCACGTGGGCTGGGGATTTAAGGATGAGAACAGTGCAGTGGGGAAGGGAGCACACAGATTAGGGCCTTGTGATGAGGACTTATGCAATGAAGAGGGGCTTGAGCCCCGGCCCAGCCCTGCTCACTTCCTGGCACTTTCATGACAGAGTCCTGCAGACTGGGCGGCTCCAGTGACAGAAACGCATTGTCTCAGCTCTGGAGGCCAGAAGTCCAAGATCAAGGTGTCCACAGGGCTGGCTCCTGGCTGCGAGGGAGAGTTTGTTCCATGCCTCCCTCCTGACTTCTGGTAGGTCGCTGCCATCCTTGGCCTTCCTCGGCTCATAGATGCATCACCTCCATCTTTGCCTTTATCTTTGTGTGGCATTCTCCCTGTATGCCTGTCTGTCGTGGGTCCAAACGTCTCCTTTTATAAAGATGCCATTCCTATTGGATTAGGGTCATCCTAATGACTTCATTTTAGGGTTTCCCAGGTGGCTCAATGGTAAAGAATCTGCCTGCCAATGCAGGAGATGCAGGTTCAATGATCGCTGGGTCGGGAAGATCCCCTGGAGGAGGAAATGGCAACCCCCTCCAGTATTCTTGCCTGGGAAATCCCATGGACAGAGGAGACTTGCAGGCTATAGTCCATAGGGTTGCAAAAAAAGTCGGATACAACTGAGTACACATGCAATGACTTCCTTTTAACTTGCTCACTTCTGTAAAGACCCTATTTCCATATTAGGTCACATTCTGAGTGGCCAGGGGTTAGCAATACCTTTTGGGGGAACACAATTCAACCCATTCCACTACACCATGGGCTGACCTCACCTCCAAGCACTGATAGAGGAGGTCAAGGAGAAGCTTAATACATACTGAACTGAACACTACTGTATTTAAAACAGATAACCAACAAGGACAGGGAGCTCTGCTCAATATTCTGTAATAACCTAAGCCAGGAGATAATTTGAGAAAGAACAGATACGTGTATATGTATAGCTGAATCACTCTGCTGTGCCCCTGAAACTAACACAACAGTGTTAATCAAATATGCTCTAATATAAAACAAAAATTACTTATATGTATGAACAATATGAGCATATATAGTACTCAGGCATCTCTTTTGTGATGTGGCTTGGATGGAACACAGCAGATTCACATTTCATTTCTTCCGTCACACTCTTTTTCCTCCCACCAGCCTATCCCTCGCCACCAAAGTCTAAGATGATAACAGGCAACTCTCAGTCACAGAAAGAGCTGGGGGAGGCTTGACTCCTGCCTCCCACTCACCTCACTGTAGTCCTTTCTCCTCTCTGGGTCTTTAGTGTCACCATTGTGAAATGAAAGGACTGGATGAGAAACAGGTACTTGGCAGCTGTGAGGAGCATCAGAGGAGTAACTTGTCCCTAATCATTGATCTGCAGCTCACAAGAGATTTGTTATTTTTCATGAATCAGAACAGAGTCAAGATTTTTTTTAATTTATTTTTAATTGAAGGATAATTGCTTTACAGAATTTGTTGTTTTCTGTCAAATTTCAACATGAATCAGCCATAGGTATACATATATCCCTCTTGAAACTCCCTCCCATCTCCCTCCCCATTGCACCCCTCTAGGTTGATACAGAACCCCTGTTTGAGTTGCCTGAGATCTACGGCAAATTCCCACGGGCTATCTATTTTACACATGGTGATGTAAGTTTCCATGTTACTCTTTCCACACATCTCACCCTCTCCTCCCCTCTCCCCATGTTCATAAGTCTGTTCTCTATGTCTGTTTCTCCGTTGCTGCCTTGCGAATAAATTTTTCAGTACCATTTTTCTAGATTCCATATATATGTGTTCAGTTCAGTTCAGTCGCTCAATCGTGTCCGACTCTTTATGATCCCATGAATCACAGCACGCCAGGCCTCCCTGTCCATCACCAACTCCCGGAGTTCACTCAGACTCACCTCCATCAAGTCCGTGATGCCATCCAGCCATCTCATCGTCGGTCGTCCCCTTCTCCTCCTGCCCCCAATCCCTCCCAGCATCAGAGTCTTTTCCAATGAGTCAACACTTCGCATGAGGTGGCCAAAGTACTGGAGTTTCAGCTTTAGCATCATTCCTTCCAAAGAAATCCCAGGGCTGATCTCNAGTGATTTTGGAGCCCCGAAAAATAAAGTCTGACACTGTTTCCACTGTTTCTTCATCTATTTCCCATGAAGTGATGGGACCGGATGCCATGATCTTCGTTTTCTGAATGTTGAGCTTTAAGCCAACTTGTTCACTCTCCTCTTTCACTTTCATCAAGAGGCTTCCTCTTCACTTTCTGCCATAAGGGTGGTGTTATCTGCATATCTGAGGTTATTGATATTTCTCCCGGCAATCTTGATTCCAGCTTNGATGTACTCTGCATATAAGTTAAATAAGCAGGGTGACAATATACAGCCTTGACATACTCCTTAGTATACGTTACTTACCTGGAGAAGGAAATGGCAACCCACTCCAGTGTTCTTGCCCAGAAAATCCCATGGACAGAGGAGCTGCAGTCCATGAGGTCGCAAAGAGTCGGACACGACTAAGCGACTTCACTTTCACTTTGCTTCACGATATTTATCTTCCTCTTCCTGATTTACTTCACTCTGTATAATAGACTCTAGGTTCATTTCTTATAATAAGGTCAATTCCAGTCACTTGAATCCACATTGCCTTTCTGAGTAAGAAAAAGACAGGGTTGTGTGGAGTGCACTGGGAATTTTTCACAAGCCAAGGTCATCTTATCCGCAGCCCATGGGAGCAGTGAACATCGTGAGCTGCACATAAACAAAACCGAGAGCTCGTGGGCTGGCTGACGGCAAAGCTTCTTCCCAATCTAGTGTGCTGACTCACTGACCACCGGGTTGCTGACCTCCTGAATTTACCACTGACCTCCAGTGCCTTCACTGCGGGGGGCGGGGTGGGTGTCCTTCATTTCCTTTCACACTAATGTCAGCTTGACCACTGATGTTTCCAGGAAGAGGTATTCCTCTCAGGATTGTTAGAACTTCTTTTTCCACCTTACGGTCTCTCCCAACAGCCCTGGCTCAGACTTCAAGGGCCACATAAGGCTCACCAGCTCTGCCCTTCCCGCCCAAGCACGGCAGCCACCTACTGACAGCCACCAGGCTCGTCCTGAGCATGTTCTTCTCCTATTCCTCCAGCTGGCTGAATTCCAGAAGTCTCCAGCCAACCTGAAGTTTGTCTACTTTCCTCTAAACATGTGCCACAGTCCCCTGGGTGCTAGACAAGATACTCCAGGTGGTCAGAATCCAGATTATCACCTCTCTTGTCTCAAAATTTCTACCTCTATTAATGCAATCTAGGCTTATGTTAACGTTTCTATTTTCTTCTCTTTTTCATATATAGAATCATATATGAATAATATATGATTCTATATATAGTATTATGGAATATAATAATATTCTATATTATTAGGAAAAATAATAAAGGTAGTAATACATGATCATTATAGACAATGAGATCCTACCATCTAGGGGTAACAACTGTTAATATTCAGAAATGATTCCTTCCAGACACTTCCATGTATATATTTAAATAAAATCTGAATAAAGGTATAACCATAATTTTGTATTCTGCTTTTTTTAAAGTTTACATTAAATCATAAGCCTTTTCTTCATGTTATCAAGTATCTTTCGGAAACCACTTAATGTCTTTATCATATGGCTTTATCATTAGACAGCATGTTAAAAATCAAAGACATCCCTTTGCTGACAAAGATATATATAGTTAAAGCTATGGTTTTTCCAGTAGTCATGCACGGATGTGAGAGTTGGACCATAAAGAAGGATGAGCACTGAAGAATTAATATTTTTGAATTGTGGTGGTGGAGAGGATTCTTGAGAGTCCCTTTGACAGCAAGGAGCTCAAACCAGTCAATCCTAAAGGAAATCAACCCTGAATATTCATTGAAAGGACTGATGCTGAAGCTGAAGTTCCAATACTTTGGCCACCTGAAGCAGAGCCAACTCATTTCCCTGATGCTGGGAAAGACTGTGGGCAGGAGGAGAAGGGGGCAACAGAGGGTGAGATGGTTGGATGGCTTCACTCACTCAATGGACATGAGTTTGAGCAAACTCCGGGAGATAGTGAAGGACAGGGAAGTCTGGCGTGCTGCAGTCCATGGAGTCAAAAAGTATTGGACAAACTTAGCAACTGAACAACAAAAATTATCTACTTAACCTTGACCCTAATGTTGGATTTTTAGATTGTTTGCAACTAATTATCCTGTATTATAAATTTGGGCTTCCCTGGTAGCTCAGCTGGTAAAGAATCCGCCTGTAATATGGGAGACCTGGGTTTGATCCCTGGGTTGGGAAGATACCCTGGAGAAGGGAAAGGCTACCCACTCCAGTATTCTGGCCTGGAGAATTTCATGGTATAGTCCACGGAGTCGCAAAGAGTCAGGCACAACTGAACGACTTTCAAAAATTCAAATAAATTGTACTGTGATGTGGATCTCTGTACGTGTTTTCCAAGTTGTCTGTTTCCTTAAAAGAAAGACATTCTAAGAAGTGAAATTACTGGGTCAAAAAGTATGACATTTAACTTTTTAAAAGTTAGGGGCTTTTTTTCCGATTGTGAAAGTAATTCATTGTGGATGATTCAGAAAACCACAGCTAAATCATAAGTAAACTACCTCTGAGGGCATAGAGGAAGTGGAGCCGAAAAGACTGGGTCCCCTCCTCCATTCTGAGCAGTGAGGTGACCACCCTTCCCTGTCTTCTGGAGCTGAGTAGAGGGTGGGAGCACCATAGAGAACGTGGAGGAATGAAAGGGAAGTTACACACTGAGTGGCGAGACCCTCAGCCATCTCCCCCTAGCTGGCTCCCAGAGGGCTGGCTGACAGATAAGACTCAAAGAAGAGGATCTGATCTAGACAGCCGCCAGGGAAGGCTCCCTGAGGAGGTGAGCTTCAGCACCTGAAAGGTGAGGAGGAAGGCTCCAGGGAAGAGATGGGGAAGAACATCTCACATGGAGGGAACAGCTGGAGAAGAGAGGGGATCCATATAGCCGTTCAGGACGGTTTTAGATGTAACACAAGCTTCTTTCTGGCAAAAATGTTGCATATGTTCAATAGAATTGTATGAAAGTATCCGTTTCAAAGCACTCACACTAGCACTATTAAAATTGTTGATTCCTTTGTTTATTAATTATTAATCAGGAAAAATATATCATCTTTCAATGAATAAGTCTTGATTAGTAGTGAGTCTAAAGGTTTTAAGATATACATCTTTAACATGTGTTTCTTCTGTGATTTTTTTTTGGGGGGTGCCCATTTTTCACTCAGGTTTTCTGCTTTCTGGTCAATTTGTGTAACTTCTTTATAGACAGAAAATTTCAACTCTTTATCTGGCATATTTGTTATTTTAAAATTTTCTTGGGACTTTCCTGGTGGCACAGTGTTTAAGAATCTGTCTGCTCTTACAGTGCAGGTTCCCCTGCTTGGGCAAGTAAGATCCCACCCTCCACAGGGCGACTAAACCTGTGTCGCAGCTACTGAGCCCACACATTCTAAAGCCCGCGCTCCGCAACAAGAAAGCCTGCCCACCACGGTGCAAAGCCCATGCACCGCAAGGAAGATCCGGTCTTCATTCCCACCTCAACAAAGCCCAGTCCAAAAAAAAAACCTCTCAGTGTGTTATTTTGTCCTTTTTAATTTCTATTTAGTCAAATATATCAGTTTTTTTCTTTTTTATTATTAATTTATTTTTTAATTGAAGGATAATTGCTTTACAGAATTTTGTTGTTTTCTGTCAAACCTCAACATGAATCAGCCATAGGTATACATAGATCCCCTCCCTTTTGAACCTCCCTCCTCTCTCCCTCCCCATCCCACCCTCTAGGTTGATACAGAGCCCCTGTTTGAATTTCCTGAGATATACAGCAAATCCCATTGGCTATCTATTTTACATATGGTCATGTAAGTTTCCATGTTACTCTTTCCACACATCTCACCCTCCCCTCCCCTCTCCCCACGTCCGTGAGTCTATTCTCTATGTCTGTTTCTCCACTGCTGCCCTGTAAATAAATTCTTCAGTACCATTTTTTGAGATTCTGTTTATATGCATTAGTATACGATGTTTATCTTTCTCTTTCTGACTCACTTCACTCTGTATAATAGGTTCTAGTCTCATCCACCTCATTAGAACTGACTCAAATGCATTATTTTTACAGCTGAGTAATATTCCTTGTGTATATGTACCACAATTTCTTTATCCATTCATCTGTCAATGGACATCTAGGTTGCTTCCATGTTATGGCTATTGTAAATAGTGCTGCAATGAACAATGGGATACATGTGTCTCTTTTCCATTTTGGCTTCCTCAGGGTATATGCCTAGGAGTGAGATTGCTGGGTCATATGGTGGTTTTATTCCTAATTTTTTAAGGAATCTCCATTCCGTCTTCCATAGTAGCTGTATCAATTTACATTCCCACCAACAATGCAAGAGCATTCCCTTCTCTCCACACCCTCTCCAGCATTTACTGTTTGTAGACTTTTTGATGATGGCCATTCTGACCAGTGTGAGGTGATATCTTATTAGTTTTTTCTTTCAATAATCCTTACTATACAAATTTTTGATATCAGCTTGACCATATATTACATTTTTGTACATAAAATGGCCTGTTTCTGGACTACCTAAAATTCTTTTCCATCAGCCTATCAAATTACATGATACCACCACCCTTTTCATTAGAGTAGCTTTGTAACACATCTTAATATCTGGTAGAATACATTCTACCAAAGAATTGATGCTTTCGAATTGTGGTGCTTCTTTCTTGAGAATCCCTTGGACTACAGAGAAATCAAACCAGTCCATTCTAAAGGAAATCAACCTGAATATTCATTGAAAGGACTATTGCTGAAGCTGATGCCCCAATACTTTGGCCACCTGATGTGAAAAATCAACTCATTGGAAAAGACCCTGATAGTGGGGAAGATTGAATGTAAAAGGAGAAAGGAGTGGCAGAGGATAAGATGGTTAGACAGCATCACTGACTCATTGGACATGAATCTGAGCAAACTCCAAGAGATAGTGGAGGACAGAGAAGCCTGGCGTGCTACAGTCCATGAGGTAACAAACAGTCAGACATGACTAAGCGACTGAACAACAAAGAATTGTTTTTCCTTTTCTTGAGAATCTTGGAAGCCAGGTTTATATTCTCCAGGCAGATGTTTGAAAGAATCTTCTATGTGGAATCGGACAGATCCAAAAGAAAAGACCTATAGAGAGGGGCACTAGGGTTCCCCAAGGAAATGGCTAGATGACCATGCAATGAGGGCTGCAGTCAGGAAGCCCCACTCATCCACCCAGAGCAACTTTTCAGTGACCCTCTCTCAAACATGAGCACACAGCCAAGGACGTCAGGCATTCAAGGGAAGCATCCTATGTGAAAGAGTCTGAAACAAACAGAATAAAGTTTTCTAGAAGATACAGATTATGTATGGAGACTAAAGCTTCTTTTAACTATCACTGCTTTCTTTAGAAAGATAAAAGTGTATTACAGCCTTGAAAAAAAGTGACGATATGCTAAAGAAGAAATGTGCAGAGAACAACAAAATCAAATTCTTGGAAAACAAAAAAACCCCATAATTTATTGTTTTTCAGTTACTCGGTCACGTCTGACTTTTTGTGACCCCATGGACTGCAGCATACCGGGCTTCCCTGTCCTTCACTGTCTTCCAGAGCTTGCTCAAATTCAAGTCCATTGAGTGGGTGATGCCATCCAACCTTCTCATTCTCTGTCATCCCCTTCTCCTCCTGCCTTCGATCTTTCCCAGCATCAGGGTCTTTTCCAGTGAGTTGGATCTCCGTAATATCTGTATCTTTGTCTTTCACTCTATTTTCTGGGGTGGTTGCCTAGCTATCTTCCGAAATGTTTATTGAAGTTTTCAATTCTACTACTATCATAATCACACTCCTACTACTTCAATAAATATTTTGGAAGATAGCTAGGCAACCACTCCAGAAAACAGAGTAAAAGACAAAGATATAGGCATTACAAAAGTTTAGCTTTTTTTTTTTTAAGTTAGAAGACCAACTAACAGGAGTTCTAAAAAGAGGAACAGAAAAAAAAGTGAAAGTAATCAAAGAAAATCCTAGATTGGGAGGATTTTCAATCAGTAGTGCCCGGCTCAGTGGACAATGTAAGTCCTCTATATGGTCTGAACATTTTCAAAACACAGAAGACAAAGAGATGGGCCTACAAACTTCCAGAGGAAGACAAAACCCAGTCTCAAGAATCAGAACGGCATCACACTTCGCAACAATACCAGAGGCTACAAGAGTAGAAAGTGAATCACAGCCTTCGAAATTCTGAGTCAAGTGATTTTCAAGGTGAAACTCTATACCCGGGACAATGACCAACAAAACTAGACTACATGCTCTGCGATTGTTTTAATAGCAGATTCCCTGAAGGCTTGAACAAACTCGCTATAAAACCAGTTAGACTCAATGCCGTCTTTACGTCATCCTGTAAAATTTTTTTCCCAGTCACTCAGTGACTATTTGCCTATTCAAAATTTTCTTCTTCATGAATCTATCTTAGTAATTTATATTTTGTCACCAAAATTACCTGTTTAATTGTTTGAGCAATCTTTTGTCATCAGACCATCTAGTCTCACTTTACTTACACTTCAACTAAAAGCCTTAATAAAATTGTTCCTAGGCGTCTTTGTGTGCCATGTAGAGAGAGATGTCTCATAATCAGGGTCATGCTAGTTTGGCAAAATATAATTGGAAAGCTTTCCAGCTAAAACCCTCAAGTGTTTTTCATGTGAGCTGCCACCAAGCTATTACGAAGCCTGAGCTCCTGTAACTGTGAATCTGAGAATTAAAAATGACACATCTGACATTGGCACCAGCGAAGCGCCAGCATGTCCACTTCAGCCCATTGCTCCAACCGGCAAGAACCGTCCTCTTAAATCTGGATTCTGTCATCTGGAGCATTAGCCACTTCTAGCTTCCATAAATTGGATTTATTTTTCATCTGACAAATCTGAGAGTTGAATGCAATTAAATAGCCTTTCCTGGCGGAGACTATGTTTATTCCAGGATCTGTATGTTTGGGGTCTTTGATGAGTGGAAAATGTTGTTTCTGAAAGGAGCCTAGTGGCTAAGACTCCACGCTCCCAATGCAGGGGGCGCAGGTTCCATCCCTGGTGAGAGCACTATTAATAAATTCCACACGCTGCAGCTGAAGATCCCTCATGTAGCAACTAAGACCCAGCACACCCAAATAAATAAACACTTTAAAAAATGCAAGTATGCATATAAAAGGCATAGCCTTTGCTCCGCCCCCTCCAAAGCTGGGGAGGCAGCAAAGTGCCGCATGAAGCTGAGAGTGTGGGGGACCTGACTACCCAGGCCATGCCCCGGGCTCAGTGAACAGTGGTCAGTCAGGCTTGGCTGCGACCTGGAGGAGCTCTAAAACCAGAAACAGAAGCTCAGCGTAGGGAGGGTGAATTCCCACAAGGGGAATGGGGGGCAGACACAGGAGACAAAGCCCAGCACACAGCCCAGAAGCATGAGATGTGTCAGGTTAGGACCATCGGTGCACAAGCCAAGTTTTAGCCATGGGAAGACCCATTCTCAGCCTTACAGTAGTTGGTCCCTGCAGAGAACAGAACTCAGTAAGGCAGTGAGCCCAGGATGGCTTCCCAAGATTGGATCTAAAGAGGCCTCCACACAGACTGAGGCGATGACAACAGAGTGTGGTCAGAGCCAGACATACCTAAACTAGAGATGATGAGGGACAGCCAAGACCAAGAGCTCTACCAACCCAGCAGAGACATTAATGTGTATCTTGACGTTATTTCCAAATGAGGTTAAATACACAATTGGGTTTTAACGTATGTGTTAAAAAGCATTAAATATTGACGTATTTGAAACATTACACAATTTTTGTAACTCTCTCTATACAATTCTTTGCTAAAGAATACACAGAAGAACCATTAAAAAAGATCTTCATGACCCAGATAATCACAATGGTGTGATCACTCACCTAGAGCCAGAAATCCTGGAATCCAAAGTCAAGTGGGTCTTAGGAAGCATCAGTACAAACAAAGCTAGTGGAGGTGATGGAATTCCGGTTGAACTATTTCAAGTCCTGAAAGATGATGCTGTGAAAGTGCTGCACTCAATATGCCAGCAAATTTGGAAAACTCAGCAGTGGCCACAGAACTGGAAAAGGTCAGTTTTCATTCCAATCCCAAAGAAAGGCAATGCCAAAGAATGCTCAAACTAGCACACAATTGCACTCATCTCACAGGCTAGCAAAGTAATGCTCAAAGTTCTCCAAGCGAGGCTTCAACAGTACATGAACCACAAACTTCCAGATGTTCAAGCTGGCTTTAGAAAAGGCAGAGGAACCAGAGGTCAAATTGCCAACATCTGATGGATCATCAAAAAAGCAAGAGAGTTCCAGAAAAACAACTACTTCTGCTTTATTGATTACGTGAAAGACTTTGACTGTGTAGATCACCACAAACTGTGGAAAATTCTTCAAGAGATGGGAATACCAGATCACCTAACCTACCTTCTGAGAAATCTGTATGCAGGTCAGGAAGCAACAGTTAGAACTGGACATGGAACAACAGACTGGTTCCAAATAGGAAAAGGAGTCCATCAAGGCTGTATATTGTCACCCTGCTTATTTAACTTGTATGCAGAGTACATCATGAGAAGCGCTGGGCTGAATGAAGCACAAGCTGGAATCAAGATTGCTGGGAGAAACATCAATAACCTCAGATATGCAGATGACACCACCCTTAGGGCAGAAAGTGAAGAGGAACTAAAAATCCTCTTGATGAAAGTGAAAGAGGAGAGTGAAAAAGCTGGCTTAAAACTCAACTTTCAAAACACTAAGATCATAGCATCTGGTCCTGTCACTTCACGGTAAATAGAAGGGGAAACAATGGAAACAGTGACAGATTTTATTTTCTTGGGCTCCAAAATCACTGCAGATGGTGACTGCAGCCATGAAATTAAAAGATGCTTGCTCCTTGGAAGAAAAGCTATGACATATCTAAACAGCATATTAAAAAGCATAGACATTATCTTGCCAACAAAGATCCCTCTAGTCAAACCTATGGTTTTTCCAATAGTCATGTGAGAGTTGGACTATAAAGAAAGCTGAGCACCAAAGAATTGATGCTTTTGAACTGTGGTGTTGGAAAAGACTCTTGAGGGTCCCTTGGACTGTAAGGAGATCCAACCAGTCCATCCGAAGGGAAATCAATCCTGAATATTCATTGGAAGGACTGATGCTGAAGCTGAAACTCCAATATTTTGGCCACCTGATGCAAAGAACTGACTCACTGGAAAAGACCCTGATGCTGGGAAAGATTGAAGGTAGGAGGAGAAGGGGATTACATAGAATGAGATGGTTGGATGGCATCACCGACTCTATGGACATGAGTTTGAGCAAGCTCCGGGAGATAGTGATGGGCAGGGAAGCCCTGGCATGCTATAGTCCATGGGGTCGCAAAGAGTTGGACATGACTGAGAGACTGAACTGAACTGATCCTCAGGGGAAACTATTTAACCAGAGCTTACTGTGGGCTTCCTCAGTGGCGCTAGTGGTAAAGAACCCGCCTGCCAGTGCAGGGGACATAAGAGAAGATCCCCTGGAGGAGGCATGGCAACCCACTCCAGGATTCTTGCCTGGAGAATCCCATGGACAGAGGGTCCTGGCAGGCTACAGCCTCTTAGGTCGCAAAAAGTTGGACACAACTGAAGCGACATAGCACACACATTACTTGCTGGAGTTTTATTAGAGCCTAACAACCTAGATAGTGTATTCAAAAGCAGAGAGATTACTTTGTCGACTAAGGTCTGGCTAGTCAAGGCTATGGTTTTTCCTGTGGTCACGTATGGATGTGAGAGTTGGACTTTGAAGAAGGCTGAGCACCGAAGAATTGATGCTTTTGAACTGTGGTGTTGGAGAAGACTCTTGAGAGTCCCTTGGACTGCAAGGAGATCCAACCAGTCCATTCTGAAGGAAATCAGCCCTGGGATTTCTTTGGAAGGAATGATGCTGAAGCTGAAACTCCAATACTTTGGCCACCTCATGCGAAGAGTTGACTCATTGGAAGAGACTCTGATGCTGGGAGGGATTGGGGGCAGGAGGAGAAGGGGATGACAGAGGATGAGATGGTTGGATGGCATCACTGACTCGATGGACATGAGTCTGAGTGAATTCCGGGAGATGGTGATGGACAGGGAGGCCTGGCGTGCTGCGATTCATGGGGTCGCAAAGAGTCGGACACGACTGAGCAACTGAACTGAACTGACCTGACCTGTGAGGGAAGGAAAATATTCCGCTCCAATCCCCTGTTGCCAACTTGTCTCACCAAAGGGAAGCAGGGAGGAAATACATGAGAAGCTCTTGTGAGGCTCACAGTTCAGAACCTCATTAAAAGACTGAGACAATCACAGGACTACAGAGCACTTGCCTCGTCCCCACAACTCCCCCCACATTACTGAAGTCCTATTTACAGCAGTTCCCTTTACCTAGTACATCATGACCAGCTAGCAAGAAGAAAGTATGAGACATACTAAAAGGCAAAAACAGTTTGAGGAGACAGGCAAACATCAGAACCTGATACAGATATGATGGGGATGTTGAATTTACCAGCCTTGGAATTTTAAATAACGATGGTTATATGATAAGGGCTCTAGTGAATAAAAGAGATAAGATGCAAGAACAGGTGGTCAATGTAAGCAGAGACAGAAATGCTAAGAATCAAAAAGAACTACTAGAGATTTAAAAAAAAAAACAGTATAATAGAATTAAAGAATGCCTTTGAGGAGTTTATAAGTAGAATGCACACAGCTGAGGAAAGAATCTCTGAGCTTAAAGATAACACAATAGAAAATTTCAAAACTGAAAAGCAAACAAACAAACAAAAAAACCTGAAGCCAACAACAGAATAGAATATCCAAGAACTATGGGATAATACGAAAAGTATAATATATGCATAATGGGAATACAAGAAGAAGAAAAAGATAAAAGAACAGAAGAATTATTTGAAGCAATAATGACTCAGAATTTCCCCAAAATTAATGTCCGATACCAAACTACAGACCTAAGAAGCTCAGGGAACAATAAGCAGGATAAATGTCAAAAATACTAAAAACCAGGCAAGTGTGGCATCACTGACTCAGTAGACATGAGTTTGAGGAAACTCCAGGAGATGGTGAAGGACAGGGAAGCCTGGTGTGCTGCAGTCCATGGGGCTGCAAAGAGTTGGACACGACTGAGCGACTGAACAACAGCAAGGCAAGTGTGTGTTAGTCACTCAGGTGTGTCCAGCTCTTTGCGACCCCCATGGACTATAGCCCACCAGGCTCCTCTATTCATGGGATTTCCCAGGCAAGAATGCTGGAGGGGGTTGCCATTCCCTTCTCAAGAGTATCTTCCCAACCCAGGGATTGAACCCAAGTCTCCTGCATTGCAAGTAGATTCTTTTCCATATGAACCGCCAAGGAAAACATCATATTCAAATTGCAGAATATCAAAAATGAAGAAAAAAAATCCTTAAAGAATTCAGAAGGGAAAAACACCTTACCTATAGGAGAAGCAAAGACAAGAATTACATCTGCCTCTCCTCAGAAACTATGCAAGCAAGAAGAAAGCAAAGCGAAATAAACTCAGAACAGAGGATGAGCACCTCAACTTGACAAAGAATATCTGCAAAAAACCTACCTACCTAATGGTGAGAAACTAGAAACGTTCCCACTCAGATTAGGAATAAGGCAAAGATGCCTCCTTTCTCCACTCCTTCTCAATGTCACAATCAAAGGAGTCAAAAAGTTATGTCCATGTACACACTACTGTAAATGGATAACCAACAGGACCTTCTGTATAGCACATGGAACACTGCTCACTGCTATGTGGCAGTCTGGATGGGAGGGAGGTTTAATGTTGTTTGTTAACCAGCTATAATCCAATATAAAAGAAAGAATGTATATGCATGTAGAGGAAAAAGAACTATTAAAAAATACTTATGTCCACAAAATGAAAAACAAAGAAACTTTATACCCACACAAAAACTTGCACATAGATGTTTATAGCAGCTTTATTAAAAATTTCCAAAACTTGGAGACAGCTAAGATAGCCCTCAGTAGGTGAGCGGATAAATGGTGGTACATTCAGACAATGGAATATTATACAGCACTAACAAGAAGGGAGCTATTAAGCCAATGAAAGGCATGAAAGAAACTTAAATGCTTATTACCTAGTAAAAGAAGTTAAAAAGCTTACATGCTGTATGATTCCAACTATAGGACATTCTGGCAAAGGTGAAATTACGGCGACAATGAAAAAATATCAGTGGTTGCCAAGAGTTAGAGAGGAGAGAGGGATAAGTAAGAGTACTGATGATTTTAGGACAATTAAAATATTCTGTATGATACTCTAATAGTGAATACATGTCCTTATACAGCTGTCAAAACCCACAGAATATACAGCAGGAAGAGTGAACCCTAATGTAAACTATAGACTCTGGGTGATGATGATGTATCAATGTAGGTTCATTAGTTACAACAAATGTATCACTCTGGTTCTGGATGTTGATAGTGGGAGAGACTGGAGGTGGGGAGGGGAGAAGGAAGGTGGGATATGGGAGCTCTGTACTTTCTGTTCAATTTTGCTGCAAACCTAAAACTTCTGTAAAAATGATTTTTATTTTTTTAACTAAAAAGGAAAAATGGAAAAAATATACCACAGGTGGCCCAGTGGTTAAGACAGCACACTTCCATGGCAGGGGGTGTGCGTTCAATCCCTGGCTGGGGAACTAAGATCCCACATGCCACACAGTGTAGCCAAAACAAACAAATTTAAGGAGATATATCCATCTTAAATGGGTGTGAATGCACCTAATAACAGAGTCTCAAAATGCAATATCCCTTAAAAAAAAAAAAATAGGTTGGAGGACATACACTACCTGTTTTAAGGACTTATTGTAATTAAAAAGGTGTATTAGTATAGCAATAAACAATAGATCAACAGAACTGAATAGAAAATTCAGAAATAGATCTACGCTTACGTTGTCAGTTGCTTTTTGACAAAGATGTAAGATAAGCAAGTGAGGAAAGGATGGTTTCTTCATCAAATGGTCCTGGAACAATTGGATATTGAAGGGAAAAAGGAAGCTGAGCCCTTACCTCACACCATACATAAAAATTAACCCCAAGGAGGTCAAAAACCTAAACATGAGAGCTAATAATAAAAACTTCTGGAAGCAAAAAGAAGATAAATTCTCAGGTTGAGTAAAGATTTGTTTTTTTGTTTTTTGTTTTTTTTTCTTTTTGAGTAAAGATTTGTTAGAACACAAAAGTACAAACCATGCAAGAAAAAATTGATAAATGGGATTTCATCAAAAGTAATAATTGAAATACATGAAAAGATAATGTAAGTAAATGCAAGTTAAAACCATAATGAAATATCATAACAAAACCCACCTGGAAGGATAAAAGATTGATCATACCAGCAACATGGATGAATTTTATAAACAAGCTGAGTGAAAAACGCAAAAGATGATAAGTTATACAATTCCATTTATGAAATTCTGGAAATGACAAAACTTCAGTGAGAGAAAGCAGATTGATGGTTGCCAGTTTCCTGGGCTGTAAGTAGGGCACCATCTCTATTAGAACCTACCTCACAGGGTTGTTGAAAGGATTAAGTAAGAATTAAATGAAATAATCTCTCTAGGGAACTTAGCACAGACCTTGCACATGGAAAAAATTCAGTGATGGTTGTGAAGTGAAAGTCACTCAGTCATGTCCGACTCTTTGAGACCCCATGGACTGTAACCTGCCAGGCTTCTCTGTCCATGGACTTCTCCAGGCAAGAATACTGGAGTGGGTGGCCATTCCCTTCTCCAGCTATTCCCTTTTCCAGGGAATCTTCCTAACCCAGGGACGGAACCCAGGTCTCCCACATTGCAGGTGGATTCTTTACCATCTGAGCCACCAGGGAAGCCCTAGTGATTGTTAGTTACATATATTTTTCAAAGCACTAATGTTTTTGTGGCAGAGCCTGCTAGGACTCACCCATATCATGTTGTCAACTTCTCCCTGGACACACTGCTAGACCCCATTTCTAGCCTCTTTGCATTTGGGTAGGGCCACACAACTAGTTCTCACCCATATATAGATGAAACGGGTATGATGAAACGTAGATGAAAGTGATATGAGTTACTTGTGCGCATGGGAGTTAGGAGTGGGTTGCCTTCCCCATGATCTCTCTGTTTGCTGGAGGCCAGAGAGGATCCAGTGGGGGACTCAGACCCTAGAAGACAACGGAACTATAACCTGGAAGAAGCCTGGGTCCCCGAAGGACTGCATAAAATAGCTCCTCCTTCCCCCACTACGAAATAAACAACAAATGAACTTTACCTGTATTAAGCTGTGCAGAGTTGTGAGTGTCTGTGTGCGCGTGTGTGTGCGCACACATGTGTGCTCAGTCACTTAGTCATGACTGACTCTTTGTGACTCCATGGACTGTAGCCCACCAGGCTCCTCCATCCATCTTGCTGAGAATATCCCAGCAAGAACACTGAAGTGGATTGCCGTTTCCTCCTCCAGGGAATCTTCCTGGCTCAGGGATTGAACCCAGGCCTCCTGCATTGCCAGGAGGGTTTTCTACCACCAAACCACCTGGGAAGCCCCATGGAGAGCTGAGTGAGTTCTTACTGCTGGGGTTATTGCTATAGCATTCGTCTGCCTGACTAATCAAATATATGTCTACCCATCCTCATCCTTCCTACTCTGAACACCACTCCCCAAAAGCTCTCAGCTTTCTATTCTTCATTTTCCACCCCTTGCTCTATGCTCAACCTCCATCTTTATTTTTTCTTATAGTCCCTAGTCCAAAGTCATTGAAAGACCAAATCCCACCAACAATTCTAGGTTCTACATAGTTAACTTTATCTATGGGCTGCTGCTGCTGCTAAGTCACTTCAGTTGTGTCCAACACTGTGTAACCCCATAGACGGCAAGAACTCTGGAGTGGGTTGCCATTTCCTTCTCCAGTGCTTGAAAGTGAAAAGTGAAAGTGAAGTTGCTCAGTCATGTCCAGCTGAGCGACCCCATAGACTGCAGCCTACCAGGCTCCTCCGTCCATGGGATTTTCCAGGCAAGAGTACTGGAGTGGGGTGCCATCGCCTTCTCCATTATCTATGGGCAGTGAGGCACAATAGAATGAACATAACTTGGCATTTCTAAGACTTAGATCCAAATCTCTCTCTAAATTGCCAGCATTGTGACCCTGGTTGCAGGCCTCTTTCTCTCTGAGACTCAGTGTCCCCATCTGTAAGGTGGGAATACCAGCGTCTTCTTCAAGTGACTGTTGTGAAGGTTAAAGTAGGTAACAGATGGTAGAGCCTATACAGCCTGATTCACATGAGTCCTTCAAGTGACCCAAAGCACTTGCCTCATCCCCAAGGGCTACCAAGGCTGGCCAGGCTCCCAGGAGCCAGCCTACAGTGCTGAGGTCTGTGAATAGGGGGTACAGGTACTCCTGGCCCCAGGCAGGATAGCATCTGCTCAGCCCCCTTCCTGAACCCAAGAAAACAGGACTATAGACCTCTTACTGCTAATATTGAGGCTTCTTTTAAATCACACACTGACAATAACACTAGCAGCACCCATCACGTACTAATGCTGGTTACAACCTATGGGATTTATTGTGGCATATATTCCCCAGGAGAAAAATAAGATGCTAGAAGCACATTTCATTTTCACAGCAAGCCTAGGAGGTACTTATTCTACTGCTGAAGAAAGCAAAGTTCAGAGAGATTTTAAGTAACCTGCTGAAAGTCACATAGCCATTAGGTAGCAAAGCTAGAAATTGACCTGTTCATACGTTCAATCTTCCTTTGATTTACTCAACAAATCATTTCTGCTCTCTGCTCTGTGCCAGGCCCTAGGCTGGGCCTGAAGACAGAAAGATGCAAGGAGACCAAGTCCTCAAGGTGCTCACAGAAAGAGACCCCTGATTCATTAGCTACAGTCCCAAGCAGAATGGAGCCTGTGCAATGCTGGTCCCGCTGTGGTCCCCTCCTCCCGTTCTGCTACCTCCCAGAGCTGTAGAACCCCAGCAACAGCCCAGAGATGTTTCCTGAGGCCACTGTTTTCCTTGGCTCCGTGGTGGGAGACAATGTGCCCAGCAAGGTGGAAAACAAGACGGGGGAGGGGAAGCAGGCCTCACAGCAACCCGTCCCTGTCGCTGGTGGGAGCCTGGGACAGACGGGGCTGCTCTGGTGCGCACCCTCCAGCCCCTCCAGGCCATTGTTCCCGTGTTGTGACAGGGGGTTCAGCTGCAGCCTGCAGACCGGGGGCTTCCTCCCCAGCCCGCCAGCCTGCCGTGCTTGGACAGCTGGAGGAAACGGGCGCTGGGGAGCCAGCTCTCCCCTCCAATAACAACAGGCTGCCTGCCCACTGGCGGCCTTGCTGGGGGCCCGGCCTGGAGCCAGAGGCCACCCCACTCCACCCTGCCACTGGCAAAACATGTTTTCTTGTTTTCCAAGGCAGGGGCAGGAGGCTCGTACCCATCCTGAATCAACACGGGAGCTGATAAGCACAGACAGGCCTGGCTGCCAGGGTGCCAGCTGGGGCGGTGGAGACAGGAGTAGGGCCAGGGCCAGGCCTACCTGGGAGACGATTCCGGCCAAAAGGCCAGGTTCAGAGTCAGAAGGGGAACAGCAAGGCCCTGGCCGCTCCAGGGATAAAGCTCCCAACCTCAAATCTGCCTTTACTGAAAGGAGAAGACCTCAGGGGCTGCCAGGCCACAAGCACCATCACTGACTTCAGACACATAGTGCCCTGACCTTTGTGGGTACAAGTGCCCATCCACCAGTGCCTGCTTCTCGGCCAGCCTCTATGCCAGGCCTATTACCAGCATCACTGTTTTCAGTCCTCAGAGAACACGAAAAGTGAGGACTGCTGCCCACACCTTTCTCAGATGAGGAGACTGAGGTTCAGGCTGACACAGCCAAGGCCGCATGGTGACTGGTGCGTGTTTAGGATCTGAATCTACACTTGCCAGACCAGAAAGTTCACGTCCTTCTGATCACACTCTAGACAGTCCTACAGCCCTTTGTATCCACAGGGGTCTTTAGCTCACGAGACATTTAACAAGTCTACCGTATCACTTTCTCAGGGCTACAGTGGGGGCTGCTATCAACCCGCTGTTTTCATCAGGGAGCTATGAGTGTCTTAGTTTCTATATCCCCCAAAGCAGATCCTGCAGGAAGGATTTGAATGCAAAGCGGTTTATTCCAGGGTTGATCCCAGGAAGCTCCTACAAGGGAGGGAAGAAGGAAACGAACTCAGAGTGACTCAAGAAGCTGGGGCTGCTATGGGCAGTCGGGGCTCAGTCCTGCTGGAGACTCTGGGACACACACAGGACAGAACCATGCCCAGAGACACAAGGAAGCTGCAGTATTTACCCACCACTTCCTCCCAGCTCTGGCTGAGAACTAAGGTGCTGCTCCTGGCCCCTTAGCTCTCGAAGCCTTCAGACTGCCCCGTGAGGGTGCTGAGCATGGTCCTGCAACCAGAGAAAGTCCTCAGGCAGAGAAACACAAGCTGACATAACAGTATGTGTGGGAATAGTCAGGGTCCAGAGGACATGAGTGGCGTGGGCACTGACAGCCACTGTGACAGTTAGTAAAACAGGGACCATCACTCTCATTTTGTAGACACAACCCTTTGTCCCCTTAGGCTAAACCATCCCCATATGCTATGCATGCGAGAGTTGTGGTCCATAGGCCCCTCTTCAGCTCTAAGAGTCTAATCTCTCATCAAGGGTCACGGCCCCCGCAGCCAGCCCCAAAGGACTTGCACCCCGTGAGGATATTTCAAGTCCCACCATCCTCAGCAATTCTGACCCTGTCCAGAGAGAGCCCAGGTCCTTTGATTCCTCCCACTGCCACCTCTGGCTTCCATCTCCACCCACAACTTCCCTCTCCAAAAGTTTGGGATAGTATTACTTCTCTTTCTGGGGGAGATGATCTTAATATTACTGTCCAGGAGCTATATAATCAGTCCCCCAATACCCCTCACCTTTTCTCTGATGATGCCCAGGCTCTTGTTCAAAGAAGACCCATGGTGGGCTGCTCACTCGATGCCAGAGTGCCCGATGCAGACACATAAATAAGGCTGCAGCCAGCATTCCACTGCACAGATGAGGGAAAGCTCTGAAAGTCATGGGGTTTGTCCACCTTGAGAAATGGGATATTGCCTGCCATATCGTTAAACAAAGGATGTCCCGGTCATCAGCAACTGCAGCCCTCCAACAGGAGCTGGTGAGCCCTGAGGAAACTCAGGAAGGAGAAGAATCCCTGACTTCTAATAGCTGTCAGACTGCAGCCACTCCCCATGGTAAACCCTGAGGACACTCAAGATATGAAAATACAGGATACTGGTCCCAGATAGCTGAGGTGCATATCAAAGAAATAATTTCCATGAGCCCAGACTCTTGCACCTTCCCTTACATAGAAAAGCACTAGATTCCTTAAGATATCTGGTTTTAATTAACAATATCTTTTGATGACCAGACTATCTGCCCTCTGTTACAAAACTCCTGTATATCCTGACTTCCCCCTTTGCCTCCTCAGAATAGTTCTCTCAGAATTATTTGAGGTGATGCTCCTGGGCTTGAAGTCGTAAAAATGTCTGACAAATAAGACGTAACTCCCAGGGACTTACCTGGTGGTCCAGTGGTTAGAAATCTGCCTTGCAATGCTGGGTACGTGGGTTCCAGCCCTGGTTGGGGAACTAGGATCCCGGGCACCGAGGGGCAACAAAGCCCGTGTGTCACAATGAAGACCTGGAGCAGCCTAAATAAATAAACAAAATTTAAAACATAGCTCTCAACTTTTAGGATGTGCATATATTTTTAAGTCAGCAAAATGTAACCCAGGACACTCCCTCCTGATTCCAAGTCTTTGGAAAATACAGGGTAAGCATCCTGCCACTGGAGATCTGCTTTGGTCCCACCATTGGCCCCTACATAGGGGTACCCAAGGTAGGGGGGGCTCCCCTGGTGGCTCAGCTGGTAAAGAATCCACCTGCAATGCGGGAGACCTGGGTGCGATCCCTGGGTTGGAAAGATTCCCTGGAGAAGGGAATGGCTACCAACTCCAATATTCTGGCCTGGAGAATCCCACGGACTGTGTAATCCATGGGGTCGCAAAGAGTCTGACACAACTGAGCGACTTTCACTTCTCACAAGTGGTCCACCCCACGTGTGGGCAATAAAGGGGGGCACTGTCTGCAGCAAGTTTTAAAATAATAAAACTGGCTAGAACTCAGCCTGCTTTTCGTTTTTGCCACACAGTGGCAATTCTAGAGAATGTTATTGATGAGCTGGCACCCCCCACCAAGGTGGACGGCTCCCACCAGCACCCCTAAGGCACTGGTGCTCAATGCCACTCCCCTCCCACTCTGTGACTGACAGACATGATGAGCCAGGCAGGCCTCTCCTTTCCACTGAAGCGAGGTGCTGCCTCAAAGCTCTTCCTCCACACACTACCCTGCGCAATCCTGTTCTCAGCTGGCATCAGTCTGATCCCTGGCACTAAGCTCCCCGGCCCAGACCTTCTCCAAGAAGTGTTCCTCAGACTGTTCTCTGACTAGGGATCTAGCCTGAACCACAATTTGCTCACACCTAACCCGACTCCCACCCCCTCTCTGATTTCACAGTCCTCACTCAGCTTCCCTTATTGTCCTCTGCCCTATATTTGCTCTGCTCTTGTCCAACTGCACACCTGCTTCCCCCCTCCCCACGACACCCAGGGTCCTGGCCTGAGAATTCATACCAAAAAGGCTTGGCCTACCTCTGAGCCTACCTCTTGGCCTACCTAAGCCAGTCCACCTCTGGGCAGTGATCTCCTGGTGCTCACGCTGCACAGACCCACAGGGAGCACTGGAGGGTGACGTCTTCGTGCACTGCGCCATCCACATGCCCTCTGAAAAATCCCCTTAAGGGAGGTCTGGGTTTGACGGTTGATCACTATCCAAAGTTATACGATAGCTGTGCTTAGGTTTAGGGTCTGTCTCCCTCCACTGGAAAATAAATTTCAAAAGGACAGAAACCTGGTCCATCTTACTCCCCGCTGCATCCGCTGCCTAGAGCAGTGCCTGGGACATGGGGGGCATGCGGAAGCTAGCAGCTGAGAGAGGCAGATGAGTTTTCCTCAGCCCACACTTTAGACCCCACTGGGGTAGCCTCCACCTCTGAGGCCCTTGGGCTCCTCTGCCCATCTCAGCCACCCCACAGCCCCGCTGTGCCCTCCAGACTTCTCCCTGGGCTCCCACCACCCCTCTCCTTCCCTGAGGTCTGCGTCTGTCCCCAGCGTCTGCTCAACCTGTCAGTAGCCCACGGGATCAAAACTCAGAAGGTAGGAGAGCAGAGTGTCTGCGCGCTAGGACCCTGGAAGCAAACAGTCTGATTCTTAACCTCTCCAAAGCCTAGTGTCATTTCATCAACAAAGTAGCAAAAGCAGTAATACCCATCTCAAAGGTTGTTACAGGGGTTGAACGGGGAGCTAAACTGTCAGATGTGTAGCGAGCCCTCGGTAGCATTTACCATTATTATTACCAAGTTAATAATATGTTTTTTGTTCATTTTTTGGTTTGGGGTTTCTTTTTACTTTTTCACTTGTTATTTTTTATCGGAGTGCAGTTTCTTTACAATGTGTGTGTATGTATATATGTAATACCTTTTCTTTATATATATGTGTACAATGGAATATTGGCCATAAAAATAATGAAATAATGCCATTTGCAGCAACACACATGGACCTAGGGATTCTCATATTAAGTTGAAGTCAGTCAGATAAGTTATCACATGATATCAATTATATATTGAATCTAAAATGTGATACTGCTGCTGCTGCTGCTGCTAAGTCGCTTCAGTTGTGTCCGACTCTGTGTGACCCCATAGATGGCAGCCCACCAGGCTCCCCCGTCCCTGGGAGTCCCCAGGCAAGAACACTGGAGTGGGTTGCCATTTCCTTCTCCAGTGCATGAAAGTGAAAAGTGAAAGTGAAGTCGCTCAGTCGTGTCCGACTCTTCGCAACCCCATGGACTGCAGCCCACCAGGCTCCTCCGTCCCTGGGATTTTCCAGGCAAGAGCACTGGAGTCGGGTGCCATCGCCTTCTTGGAAATATGACAGAGATGAACTTATCTACAAAGTAGAAGCAGACTCATAGACATAGAGAACAGACTTGTGGTTCCCAAGGGATGGGGGGAGAGATGGATGAGGAGTTTGGGATTAGTAGATGTAAACTATTACATAGAGAATGGAAAAACCACAAGGTCCTTCTGTATAGCACGGGAAACTATATTTAATATCCTGTGATAAAGCAAAATGGGAAACAATATGAGAAAGAATGCGTATATGTGTATGACTGAATCACTTCAGTTCATCAGAAATTAACACAACATTGTAAGTGGACTACATTTTAATACATTTTTTTTAATGAGGCTCAGTGACCCCCACCCCACCCCAGGAATCTCAGGAGGCTCAGCGGCGGGGGCTCCAGCTGAGGTGGTACTGTGGACAGAAGACCAGGGCAGACGCCGCTGCAGGCTCTGCCCCCCTGAACAGACCCTGTAGCGGCCCCCAATCCCTGGGCCATTCTCTCTGGACCCAAAGTCCTGAGCCTGGTGATACACCCCCACCTGAGCTCCCAGAAAGGCAAGGGAGGACCACCTCACAAAGGGACACCTCTGCAGTGAGGGATGGGGCTCAGCTTCCTTCCGAGACTCACAAGAGCTTCCCTCAGAGCCAGGAGAGGGGTGCCAGGCAGCCAAAACTCCACAGCAGAGGTCAGCCCTAGAGCTTTGCCTCGAGGAGCTAACAGTGTGGGAGGAGAGGTGAGCCTGACCTTGGAGCGCATCGATTCCCACGTTTCCTGGGTGTTGCCAGTGGAGCTCTCTGAGGACGCGAGTATGAGGAAGGCTCAGCAAGAGGCACTGGCTAACCCGGTTCCCTCATTTCAGGCCTCTCAGGGCCTCTGACGGAGAAGGCAATGGCACCCCACTCCAATACTCTTGCCTGGAAAATCCCATGTACGGAGGAGCCTGGTGGGCTGCAGTCCATGGGGTCGGGAAGTCAGACACGACTGAGCGACTTCACTTTCACTTTCATGCATTGGAGAAGGAAATGGCAACCCACTCCAGTGTTCTTGCCTGGAGAATCCCAGGGGCAGGTGAGCCTGGTGGGCTGCCGTCTATGGGGTCGCACAGAGTCGGACACGACTGAAGCCACTCAGCAGCAGCAGCAGAGCCTTTGACATGCCAGCGTGTGCTGTGAAGGTCCTGGAGCGGAAGAGAGCATCAGCTTTCCCCTTGTTTGACCACGCAACCCTTTCCTTGGAGAGTATTCCACAGGACGGGTATTCTGTTCCTATACCACATTAAGGGAAACTCCAATCTAACTCAACCTTCAGACAGGGAAACTGAGGGACTTTCCTGGCCTCCCTGGGTCCCCGGTCTCCTGACTGTCCAGCCAGGACTCAGGGAAGGGATCTGTTCCCAGGAAAGGGGCCAAGACAGAGGCAGCGACCTGGGCCAAGACAATTGCCCAGGCCCTCCCCCGAGCCTGGTGCCCGCAGACATGAGCTCACCTCCAGGTGCAGATGAACAATGCACACTCTCTAGGCCTTCGGGGCCCACTTCCACCTTCAGGAAGCCCCTTCCAGGGAAGGAGGGCCAGTCATGGCAGCCCAAGGCCATTCAGAGCCAGGTCCCAGCCAGCTTAGCACCAGAGGGAAGGAGGCAGGACACCCGGCCATTAGCAGGAGCCCAGGACCTGGCTGAGGAGCAGGTGTGCCAGAGTCCAGGCCCCTAACCTCCTCCCCCACCGCTGCATGGCTGTGTGACCTTGGGAAGGTTAGTTAAGTCTCTGAGCCTCAGTTTCTTCAGCTGAAAGAAAATCCGCTGAATTACAAATGACTCCATAGGACCTCCCTGGACATCCAGTGCACTTCCACTGCAGGGAGTGTGGGTTTGATCCTTGGTCTGGGAACTAAGATCCCACATGCTATGAAGCACAGCCAAAAAAAAAAAAAAAAAAGATTCAGTAAAGTGTGAAGCATTCTTCAGATATGAAGTA